>CAJVPQ010002331.1:0-14211 GCA_910591825.1 Funneliformis caledonium
TCTTAAACTTCGTTTAATTCGCAAAATTAGCATTATCCTCAGTATTTGGAAGATCTTCAGAATTACGTAGATCCTCCATATTTTCAGAATTCGCAGGATTCTCAGTATTCTCAGAATTCTGGATTAAAAGATCGTCATATTGCGTCATCCATGTGACTTCATTATGACTGGTCAATTGCTCCGTTGACAATATAAATAATAAAAAGTAGACTATATAATATTTATATTAAAGGTAAACTATTCGATACATGTATTATAAAGTCAATTAAATGATACATACAGTATATTATATGTTTAACATGTATAAAATTTAGCATGGTTAAAGATCATTTAAGGTACAGTATGAACTGCAGCTAACAATTCTTCCCTTCTAATTTTTGAACTCTGAGAGAAATTCATCAGTTTTCTCCTCATTTCTGATAGAAAGTTGGTGAGCATAATTAACTAAAGCTTTGAATTCAAAAGCCTTGAATTATTATATAGTTGCAAAGTTAATAATTCAAGTATGTTAGATTTGATTTACTCCTAAAAACTCAAATAAATAATAAATTCTGATAACTACTAGTGATAATAGATAGTCATTATATTTCTCAACATCATTCTTTCAGAAGAATTGGTCAACTTAGTTTTCAAGAGTTGCCTTAGATAGTAAGCATTTATAAGAATAAGTACATAATCTCTTATTCTATATACTCTTAATAGTGCCCGATATGTACTTTGAACTTTTTATTGTAAAGTTATATCATTGTTAAAGAGTGTTCTAAGAGAAATTTCAAGAGAAGAATCTCATTCTAAATCTTTACATAAAGGTTGTAGTTGTCGAGAATTAATAATTTTAGACTTGTAAAAATTTTACTTTATAATTCCATATATCAAAAGAAATATATATATATATATATATATAAAATGATAATATAAAAGAAGAATAATTAATCTAATCTTCATAATAAGCTTTCAATAACTGTGTGTATTTATTAGTATACGCAAAACTCGTCCTTCTATCTTATATAACTTATAAGATCTATTTATTAAGATCTTATGGATATAATAAGGTTCTTTCCATTTTGAATCTAATTTTTCAGATCTTTTTGTTTCATTTACTGCATTGTAATATAGAACTTTATCTCCAATTTTAAATTAAGATCTCATTTTGATTTTCTTATCATGTTGATTTTTCTGCCTTTGTTAACTATTTCTGATCTGCAATTTAGCCTTAAACCTTATTATTAATAGATTATCTATCAATTTCTTAATTCCAGTATTTACATTACCATGTGATTGTTCATTTAAAGGATCATCAGTGGGTAACTTTGCTGATCTTTCATATAATAAATAAAAAGATGTTATTTTTGTAGTTGAATATAGACTTGTGCGATAAGCAAAAAATACTAGTATAATATAAAGATCTTACTCCTTATCATGTGTTATCAATTTTGCTAAAGATTCACTTAAAGTTCTATTAAATCATTTCACAAGGTCATTTGTTTGAAGATGATAAGGGGTTGAGAAATTATATTTGATCTGGAACTTTTTCATCAATTTTGTGATCAATTGATTATAAAAATGAGTTTTTCTATCAGATAAGATCTTTTAAGGACATCCATATTGACATATGATATCTTCATAAATAAAATTAGCAACTTGTTCTGCAGTAGCTTCTGATAAGGCTCTAGTCTCAAACCATTTAGTCATATAATCTATTGCTGTCATGATATATCTATTTTTCCTTTTGTGATAGGTAAAGGTCTTACAATATTGATTCCTATTCTATAGAATGAGATTCCTATATCTATTAAGTATAAGGTTCAGTTCATTTATATTTTTCTTTTCTTTAACAAGAATTACATTTTTCATATATTCTCGTATACTTTCATATATTTGAGACCAATAATATTGTATTTTAATCTTATCAAATATACTATCTGTTGATAAATGTCCTCCTAAAGAATCATTATGTGTCATATACAATAAAACATCTAATTCATTAATTTTTATTACTCTCAATAATCATTTAAGAATAATAGTTTTTACTTTATATAAAATCTAAATTTAATAATATAATTCTTTGATTGTCGCTTAATTCTTTGTTTTTCTATCGTTATTAAATTTGATAGTAATAACTCTATCTTTAAATAGTTAAAAATATGGGTATAATATATATTATCCATTTTATTGTAAAGCTGTCTATTAGACTGTAGATACTTACATTTTCACTCTAATTATTATCTTAATAAAATTAGTTTTAATAAAGGAACTTCATTAAGAAGTTCTTCAAGTAAATTTTTTAATAAAATATTATTATTTTATTATTGCATTATTAATGGTTCTTCCCAAAATATGTCATTACAAAGATAATTAGGATTCATATTAGGTTGTATTTGTCCTAATTCATATCTTACGTTATAATTATGAATAACTGTCTCATAAGGTAGATTCTTTTTACAGGCTTTGCAATAAGTATAAATATAATAGTTCTCAGTATTGCAGTTAAAAGTACATTGAAATCCTCCTTTTATAATAGGCTATCCAGCAATAACTTGTTTAACTTTAATATATTTATAATAGATATCTTCTAGTTCATTCTTAGATGATTGATATCTAATAGTTGTAATTAATAGTTCATTTGCAAATTATTAGTATAATTGTCTCTCAAACCATAATTCTTCAGGATCAAGTATTAAATTTTCTTTTGTCAAAGAATGCCATTCAATTTCAGATTCTTTATCACAGATAGATACTATGAAGATTTTACAAATATCTTCTTCTTCTTCAGATCATTTATCATTAATTCTGATAAAGCATCAGCATTTGCATTATATTTTCCTAGTCTAAGCTGAATAGTATAGTTATAGGATCGTAATTCCATTATCTATCTAGCATGTCATTCTTTTGGTATTTTAAATGTTTGTGACCATTTTAACATTGAATGGTCTGTAATTAATTTAAATTTAGAGATGCATAGGTAATGGTGAAAATGTTAAATAGCCCATATTATCATTAAACATTCTTGATATGTAACTAAATAATTCTTTTCTGCTAGAGTTAAACTTCTATTTGCATAAACGATGGAATATTCTCTTCCCTTCTTATCTTTTTGTACTAAGATGACTCCTAAACCTATTTTTGATGTATAGATATATAAATAGAAAGTTTCATCAAAATTTGAATATTGTAAAATTAGTGTATTAATCAAATAATTCTTTAGATGATTGAATGCATTTTGTTGCTTTTCAGTCCATTTAAATATTTAATCTTTCTTTAATAAAGTATTAATAAGTTTTGCAATTTGCGAAAAGTCTTTAATAAATTTTCTATAATAAGAAAATAATCCTAGAGATGATCAAACTTAAAATATATCTTTTAGTATTGGTAAATCTTTTACTTTTTCAATTTTAGTTAGATCTGGTTGAATACTATCTTTTCCAACTATATGTCTTAGAAATGTTAAGTTGGGTATGCAGAAACTATATTTCTTTAACTTAATCTTTAAATTAGCTTCTCTCAATGCTTAAAAAACTTGTTTAATATAATCAACGAGTTGTTCAAAAGATTTCAAGTAAATTATAATATCATTTAAATATACTGAGAAAAATTTAGCTGCATCTTTAAAAGATTCCTGAGGCATTATATAGTTCAAAAGACATTATGTTAAATTTATATAACCTGAAATTAGTAATAAAGGCAGTCTTTTTCTTGTCCTTTTCTTCTATTTTAACTTGTCATTAACAACTAGCTAAATCTAGAGTAGTGAACCAGTTTGCTGTTCTGAATGATTTTAGCATATTATCAATCTTAGATAAAAGGTAAACATCTTTCTTTATGACTGCATTCAATTTTCTATAATCGACACATATCTTTTTATTTCCAGTTTTTTTTGCTACAATTACAACTGGTAAGGCCCATGAATTCTTTGATTTTCTAACAATACCTTTCTTTTTCATATCTTTAATTTCTTGATGCAGAATTTGTTGATTATCTGAACTGCATCTATATGCTGTTTGTGCAATTAGTATGTCTTTTTCTAAGATTATTAAATGTTTAATGATGACAGTTCATCCTGTATCCGTTTAGCTTCTAATATATAAATAACTATTCTCTTTAAGAATTTGTTAAAAAGTATTCTGTTGATGAGTATTTAATGGTCCAACTTGTAATTTAGATTTTTCTTGCTCTTCCTTTGGTAGATCAGCTAAATATATGCTTGGATATTTATTTTTATGCATTTTTATACAAATTTCTTCTAGGATTCTGTCTGCATATTTGGTATGAGTAGAGTCATTTCTCTTTATTTTGCTATATCTGCATATTCTTCAAAATAAAATGACTACCATTTTCCTTGCTTTTCTGATTCAGTTTGTTTAAAGATCCAATTTGATGCAATTCTAGTAATATATACATCACAGTCATAAAAGTCATCATTAAAAAGATACTCCACATCTTCAGATTTGATTGGAATACCTGTTTCTTCATGTGTTTCCTTTAATACTTCTTGAAGTGATGTTTCATTAGGTTCCACCTTTTCACCTAACACTTGCCACATTTTATACATTTCTTTTCGCAAATTAATTCTTTGTAACATCATAATATCTTGGTGATTGTACATAATATTCATTATATATTTTAGTTAGATATTATTTTCAACTTTGCTTAAAAATACATTGTATTTATCAAATCTTTTTCCTCATATTCATCCAAGACTTGATCTAGATTTTTCCTTTCATTTACCATTCCTTCTTCAAAGAGAATATTAAAAGTAGCTCTTTTAGTAACATATAAAATAGAAGCAGTTTGTGTATTAAAGTTAAGATTCATTTTGGTTTTTATACACTAATCTACTCCTAATAATAATGTATCCTATGGGAATTCGATCACTTGAAATTCTACTAGAACTGACACATATTGTATGATTATTCTTGCTTCAGTAATTTGTTTTAAAGCTCTCACATGACTTCTATTTGCTGTAGTTACAATTAATTTAGAGGGTTTATCAATGTTAAGTCCTAACTTTCTGATTAATTTGTTAATAATAATACTGACAGCTGCTTCTGTATCAATTATAGCTTCAATGGGATTATTTTTAATCCTAATATATGCTTTACAAGAAGTTTTTTTTTTTTTATGTTCATCATCCAAGAATTCTAAGAAATTGACATTAGGTATTAATACAAGATGATGTCTTAAAGCATTTGCTAAATTCCTTCTTTGAGCTGGTATTTGTAACTACTGTCCTAAAGTTGCTAAAGATTGTCTTGAAAGGATATCATCAGCTATATTATATTATGCAAGATTATTAATCATCAAAGGATTTTGTGCTCTTTAATTAGTTTTTCTTTAGGGTAGATTCTACTTCCATTTTAATTAGGTTAATGATACAAGTCCTAAGATTTATTTCTTTATTTAACTCAGAGATTCTAATCATTTCTCTTTATCATGCTCTTGCATTTTTTCTATCAGTAGTATATAATCAAGACCTTTTTCCTGCATATATTTCAGATGTCTCTTCTTTCCCTTCATCATTAGTAAAAATTTTAATTAGATTAGCATCTCTTTGTTTCGATTTAAGAGGTCTTTCAGATAAATATTTCTTAGAATAATAGCCTTTTTCTTCACATTGCCAGCAAACTACTTAGCCTTTATCAAAAGGTTTCTTATTATTATTATTTATTGTGACATTTGTATTTTTGGGTGAAAAATTCATAATTCTCAGGGTTCCATTTTGTGCTGCTAATACATTAACAATATTTGCATAGTTGAGAGAAAGTTGTTCCATTTGTTTTAAAGCTTTAATTGCATTATTGTTCATAGTTTGTAGAGATTCTCTCAATAATATGTTTCAGCTTCAGTTGTTCTGGTTTTATTAATAGTTGCTCTTAGATTACCAGAATCTGCCATTATGACTCTTGCTGTAATGTTAGATTTTAGTCCATTTAAAAATAGTCTAATTTCATAATCGTCTGGTAAATGATCACCTGGATCAACTAATCTTTTAAGATTGTTAAATCTAACACTGTATGTATCTACACTTTAATTTATCATTTATTTGATATTAGATAACTCGTAATACTATTTATTCTTTTGCCTGGTTGTAGTAAAGCAAGCTTTGAATATAGAAACAAAGCTCATATTGGGTTATCTTTGCATACTCCAATAATAAATAGTTGCTAATATATTATCATACCATAATGCTGCTGATCCTCTTAGATATCCTATAATAATACTATATTTTCTTTTAGCTGTCCAATTATTTGCTGTTGCAGCTATTTTAAAATATTTAAGCTATTCTTCTGGGTTTTCACTATCATTTTCTAAAAATAGTTGTATTGGTATAATATTAGTTTTTCTTAGAAATACTTGCAATCAAGCATCTCTAATTTCTTTAGCAATTTCTTTAAAAGAGTCACTCATTTGTCTAATAATCACTGCAATACTATTATTGTTTAATGCTTCATTATCTTTAAATTTATAATCTTCATTATCGCCTCTCTATTCATACTTAAGACTATTACGATGTTCTTGATTAGGTAGTTTTGATCTGCCTTGTTGATTATTACTTTTATTTTCTCCTATCATGATGTCGATTAGTATCAGAGTAGAGCTTATTACTAAAGATGCTATTAAGTCAAATTGGGTTTTGATTAGTTCCTTAAAGAAGTTTGATTCTTTTGTCGCTTTAATTACACTTAAAGTTATAAATTCTGAATTCGATTCAAGTACTTTAGGGTTGATAAAAGTTAAGCTATAATAATTTTTTAACTCTAATTTGCAGTGGTTTTAAATATACTGCTGTAGTTGTATCAAGTTGTAGTTGTTCAAGAAAGATTAGAGTGGCAAGTTTTTCTGATAGTTGGTCAAATAGTGATATAGTTTTTCAGTGAATATAATTGCTTCAAACTCTGCACTAATCCAATTCCAAAAATTCCTAAAGTTTTTAGGGATATCTTCTGGTATTAGGTAACAACTTAAACAGGTATAGTTAGTTAATAAGGTCATTTGTCCTTTGTTATGTTATTTGATATATGCTTCTTGAAGTTTGTAATATAAATCCAAATTAATTCACAATTTAACTTTCAAAAGTTTTTCTCCTGGCAGGAATCACCAAACTGTTAGACCTGAAATCATCTCAAATCAAATTAACAAAATCAATAAAATAAATAACACAATTATCTCAAAGGCCTTTTCTAAGAGAAATTAACGATTAACAAATAAAACAATTTATTATCATGATTCACTTGTGTAATAGGTTATCACGATCAATTCTATGATGAAGACAAAAAGAAGGTTGAAAATGTAAAATAGTAACTTTATTAATTGTAGAGTTATAAGTCTAGTTCTAAGACTTATCTTAATCTCTGAGTAAAACTCTGTTGATTCAAGATCAACTTATAGGTCTATTTATATAAAACTGTTAACTAATACTATACTACTCCTTTCAATAAATACATATAATTAAAATAATATAAATAATGAAAAGTAGACTATATAATATTTATATTAAAAGGTAAACTATTCAATACATGTATTATAAAGTCAATCAAATAATACATGTATTACATGTTTAACATGTATAATATTTGGCGTAGTTGAAGATCATTTAAGGCACAGTATGAACTGCGACTAACAATGGGTTCTTCATCCTGGTAGATTTTGTCTATGAAGTTTATCAATTTATCTAACTTGGTCTTTTTTCAGAGATTAATAATTATCAAAAGTAGTTTAGTTTCATTTTCTTTTAGCATATTATTAGCCTTTTTAACATTTTGATATCTTCTTACAAAATGACTCATTTGTTAAAAATTTTCAAACATTTTCAAAAAATTTGAAATTCAAGATCTAATTAGTATCCTTTTATATTTTCTAGTTTGTTTACTTAAACATAGATTACAGGGTTCTAATTTTATAATCATGATAGATTTTCAGTAAACTTGCATTGATTAGTGTTCTAAGAATTTGTCTTTCAGTAGATCTCAATTTGTATGTTTCATTGAGTAGTACATCATAGATATAGAATAGTCCTTTCTATTTTTCTTTCAATTTTTCAGTCCAAGTTTTTCTTTAACAACGTCATATAAAAGAACTTTATTTTCAATTTTAAATATAATGGGTCACTTGTTTTTTGAGTCATGTCACTTCTTTTGTTTTTCTTGTGTTTTTGTCACATTTTCTATTACTTGTTACCTACTTTCTTCTAAGTTTTCCAAATTTATTTCCAAAGTTTCATTTTCAAAAGCAGTAATTAGTAATCTCACTTCTCTTTATAGATTAGATAAAATAATGTGAACTTTGTAGTAGAATTTTTCGCAATCTGATAAACAAATAAAGCAGAGTTTACAGTACTATCATATTCTTATAATTCTTTGTCATTTTCACTATTGATTTACATAAAGTCTTATTAAATTGTTCAACTAATCCATTAGTTTGAGATAGTAGACGTGGATAATAGTATTTTATTTTGAATTTATTCATTAAGCCTTCTATTACTTGATTTCTAAAATGTATTCTTTAATCAGAAAGTATATAATTTAGATATCAATATCGGCAAATTATATTTTTATAAATAAAATCTACAACTATTTTTGTGTCAGATGCTAGAGTTGTACTTGCTTTAAGCTATTTAGTTAAATAATTAGTAGCTATGGTTATATAACAGTTTACTTTATTAGATAATGATAATGATCTTACAAAATCTATTCCTATTTTCTCAAAGGACTTTTCTACTAGTATTAGATATAAGAGAGTACTATTCTTCATGAGCTTCCCTCTTCTTTGATAAGAGTCACAGGTTTTAATATAATTTTTAACATCTTTAAACATTTGTGACCAGTAATAATTTTCTCTAATCTTTTCAAAGACTTTTCTGTTCCTAAGTGTCTTCCTGTATGATGATTATGCATTGTAAAGAGTATCATTTCTATTTATTTGTTTTTAATACTTTAAAATAGCTTCTAGAATTTCTTTTATTTCTTTTATAAAGTTGATTTTCTATAATAATAAAATGCTTTGATTGTCTGATAATTTGTTTAACTAATTTCTTATCACTTGATAAATTTGATGTGATTAAATAATGTTTAAGTTAATTATATCAATTTTTTCTATTTTTAAAATTTAAGTTGTCAATCACAATGTTGACACTTTTGCTTTTACTCTGTTATTTTATTAATATTAGGATGAGATTATTGGAGCATAGTGAATAATTATGTATAAGCATTTTCTTGTTAAAAAAGTAAAGGTTCAGTCTACTACGTCATTAGTTAAATAGTTAGAATTCATATCAGGATGTATTTTACCATATTCAAATCCAATAATATAATCATAAAGAATAATTCTATAAGGTAAATTTTATTTACATACCTTATAGTATATGTGAATATGATGATTTTCAATATCACAAAATCAGTGCATTTAGAGCTTCCTTTGGTAATTAGTTGATTTGCAATTATTTGTTTGACTTTAATATTTTCCTTATAAATTTCGATCATTTCATCTCTTAAGCATTGATATCTAACAGTTATCAACAAGTTATTATTAAATTAATTCATTTTTTTTTGCTCAAAATGAGATTCGCTATCATTTTTCTCTATGTTATTTTCTGGTAAAGAAATATACTATTTGGATTTTCTTTTCTTCTAGTTTGTCAAAATTCTCTTCAGTTCATACAGAAATCATATAAGTTTTCATAATTTTACTAGAATCTCTATCATTATCAGGATTAATTCTAGATAAAGTATCAGCATTTGTATTATTTTTACCTAAATGGTATTGAACTTGAAATGTATATTGCTGAAGATTTAATAACCATCTAGCTCTTTTAATTCGATTTTTCATAGTTGAAGTTTGTAGCCATTTCAATGTTACATTGTCAGTTATTAAGATAAAGAGTTTTAATAAGGTATAATGATAAAAGTATTCAACTATCCAATTGATTGCTAGACATTCTAATTCTTAAGTACTATAATTTTGTTCATGAATATTAAATATTTTACTTGCATAAACGATTACTTTTTCTTTTCCTTGATCATCCTTTTGTGGAAGTATATTTCCTAATCTAATTTCTGAGATATCAGTGAAAAAATAAAATATTTTATCAAAATCTGGATATCTTAGTATTGGAGCTTGTGTCAGTTTTCCTTTCAGTATTTCAAATGTATTTTGACATTTACTAGTTCTGTCATATTCAACTCTTTTCTTCGTTAGATTATTCAAAAGTTTAATGATCTTAGAGAAATCCTTGACAAAATTTTGGTAATATGATGCTAATCCAAAAAATTCTTTAATTTGTCTCACATTTTTTGATACAAGGAAATCTTGAATTTTTCTATCTTTTGGGGATCTGATAGAATTTCATATTCATTAATTTTATATTCTAAGAATTGTAATTCTCTTTTGAACATTTCACATTTCTTCTTATTTAAGATCAAATTCACTTTTTTCAATTTATGAAAGAGCATTTGAAGGTATCCACAATATTTTTCAAAACTATTTGAATAAATGATAATGTTATCAATGAAGTCTGCTATAAATTGATCAATATATTCTTTCAATACTTTATTTATAATTTTTTGAAAGGTTGTCAAAGCGTTACATAGACTAAAAGATATAATATTAAATACATAATATTCTTCTTTAATCACGAATGCAATTTTCTCTCTGTCCTTAGAATTTATTTCAATTTGCCAAAATCCATTAACTAAATTAAATATTGAGAACCATTTACTTCATTTAAGTTTTCCAAGATTTCATTAATTTTAGGCAAAGAGTAAGCATTTTTTCTCATGAGTTTATTGAATTCTTGGTAATCAATACAATACATAATCTTTTCTTTCCATTTGCTTTCTTCATTAAATTCTGGATCATTGAATAGATATTCTAAGTCTTCTTTCTTAACTTTTATTTCAGTTTCTTCTTTTATTTCTTGTACTATTGCTTTTATTGGATTTTATTTTTTCTACTTTACCTTCAGAAGATTGCCACATTCCATATATAACTTCTCTTTTTCTGATTGAAAGGAATATACCATCTTGATCATACAAAATATTGATATATTTGAAATTGTTAACTTTTTCTTTGTATATTTCTACTTTATCAGCTTAAGTTTGATTTGAATCTTTCTCCCAGGCTTGATTCCAAATGTTTTCATCTTCTTTTTGTTCTTCAATCTCAACAACATAGCTATCTGTTCTTCTAATTATCAGATTTGTATTCCAATTCTTATTTAATCATTTTGTTAAGTTCATTCTCAATGATTATAGCTCAAATTCTTTTTTCAACTACACATTATACTGGGACTATAGTTTTGTCTAATCTAGAGATAAAGATCATTTAAATATTTTCAAAGTTGATATTAACTTTATTTTTCTTGTATTAATCGATTCCTAATATAAGGTTTGATCAATTAAATCAATGACTTGAAAAGTCATTTTGATAAGAATTTCTTGAATGATTAATAGTATATTCTTAAGTATTCTTAGAGCTCTTTCTCTTTGTCTATTTGTAGTAATAATGATTATTCATGAAGGTTCATTAATATCTAATCCAAGTTTCTTTATCAACTTGTACATTATAATGCTTACCGCAGCTTTTGTATTAATAATAGCAGTTAAAGGATTTTTCTTAATTTTAATATGATATTTCAATGTTATGGTTTGTTCTTCTTCTTCTAGAATACTGGTAAATGCTACATTTTCTTCTAATTTAGGTCTTCTCATTTCTTGAAAGAGTTTTTGTTGCTACAATCTAAATTGCATCATTTGTCTCATATTAATATTAGCTTTAATGTTTATAAAGTCATCTCAAATATTGTAAGACTCAAAATGATGGTCTTCTAGGTATTCTATTCCTAAATTTAGTAGTATTATCTACTATTATTTGAGACATCTATTCAGTTATCTTCATTAGTTTGTTAATTGTCTGAGATCGAGTTTATTTAGTATTAGTTTCTCTTTACGATTCTGATCTTTTTCTCATTATTTCTAGTTCTCCAGTTCTTTTGAAGTAAAACCTTTTCTGAGAGATATCATCTGGCTATATGACCTTTTTCTTCACATTTGAAATAGATTAATTCCTTTCTCAAACTACCTTCAAAATTGTAAATTTTTCTTTCAGTTGGGTTATTGGTTAATACAGCTATAATATTTACTTGATTCAAAGCCATTTGTTCAAATTATTTAAACAATTTTTCAATGTCGTCTTCAATTTTTGGCTTGCTAAAATCGTGTTCTGTAACATAATATTTTTCTGCTTCAATAGTTTTAACTTAGGTAACAGTGGCATCTAAATCAGCTGGATTTGAATTGTAACTAAAGTTGCCAATTCCTTATTCAATTTACTTAAGAACATTTGCACTTTAAAGGTGTTTAGAATTTCTTCTGCATCTACTCTATTCACTAACTTCTTAAATTTAGATGCATAGATTTTAATCTTTTTATTTCCTTATTTCAGATTCATTAATTCATATTACCATCTATGCAACTTTTTTTGTGATGAATAATGTGCTAAGAATCTTTTTCTGAATCCTGCATTTGCATCTTTATCCTATCTATTGATTGTTCTGCTTACTAGATTATACCAGTCAGCTGCTTTTTCTCTTAACATTCCTGCTACTATTGTTACTTTTCTATTGTCTGACCATCCATTAGCTTCTTTTGCTCTTAAGAATATTTCAATCTATTACTAAGCATCTTCGCTATCTTTTTCATAAAAAGAGTCAACTTTAACAATAGAACTTCCTGCTACAGATAGTGCTGAGATATTAATATTATTAAATCCAGTGATTATATTAGTTGTGATTTGCGTTATCAATGCATTGAGTTAGACTGCTATCATAGTCATATTTACAAGATTTGGTAAAAGGGTTTCTCAATTTAATTAAATGATTTTCTTATCATTCATTTGGAATGATAACTTCAATCATTCCAAATAAATGATTCTTTTATCATTCTTTTAGAATGATAATTTAATCATTTCAATCGAATGATTTTTTTCATTCTTTTAGAATGATAATTTAATCATTCTAATTGAATGATCCTTTTATCATTCTTTTGAAATGATAATTTAATCATTACAATCGAACAATTTTCTTATTATTCATTTGAAATGATAACTTCAATCGTTTCAATCAAATGATATTTTTATCATTCATTTGGAATGATAATTTCATTGTTCCAATTGAACAATTTTTTATCATTCTTTTAGAATGATATCTTTAATCATTCCAAATGAACGATTCTTTTATTATTCATTTAGAATGATAATTTAATCATTTCAAATGAACAATTTTTTCATCGTTTATTTGGAATGATAATTTAATCATTCCAATTGAATGATTCTTTTATCATTTTTTTAGAATAATAATTTAATCATTCTAATTGAACAATTTTTTATCGTTCTTTTGGAATAATAACTTCAATCCTTCATTCGAATGGATTTCTTATCATTCATTTAGAATGATAATTTTATTATTCCAATTTAATGATTTTTTATTATTCTTTTAGAATGATAACTTCAATTCCAAATGAACGATTCTTTTATTATTATTTTAGAACAATAATTAAATTGTTCCAATTGAATGATTCTTTTATCATTTGTTTGCTTTTAGAATGATAAATTTAATCATTCTAATCAAATGATTTTCTTATCATTCATTTAAAATGATAAATTCAATCATTTTAAATAAATGATTTTCTTATCGTTCATTTGGAATGATAAATTTAATCATTCTAAATAAACAATTCTTTTATCATTCTTTTGAAATGATAAATTTAATCATTCCAAATTAATGATTAAAAATTATTATTAACAATAAAAATATTACTGTGGAAAGCTGTAGAATGTAAATTTATCAAATGAATGTTTGACTATTTTCTTTAAATATAATATTCATACTAACTATTTTCTCTTTGACTTTACAATTAATCTTAGCTAGCTTTGCCACTTATTTGAACTTATTAAAGTTTATCATATAATTTTATTACTTGACTTTGATAACTCTACTACTTGGCTTTGTAAGTCAATTTTGCAGTCTAGCTTTGCTGACTTTACCACTTAACTTTTTATTACTTGGCCCTATCAAATTTGCCATATAAATTTGCTATTTAACTTTGATATTTTAGCCACTTAGCTTTGTAATTAATTTTGCAATATAATTTTGTTTGCTTAGCCACTTAGCTTTTTGCTACTTGGCCCTATCAAATTTTGCCATATAATTTGCTAATTGGC
>CAJVPQ010002332.1:0-14211 GCA_910591825.1 Funneliformis caledonium
ACTATAATTTGTTCAGATTTATTATTAACTCATTTTTTATTTTTTTTGAGTTTCCTCCCTTTCTATTGCAAAGGCCCTATATATTCCATAATTTCAAAGCTTTTGACTAAACCATTCTTAATCTACTCATCTTATCTTGAGAATTATTTACTTCTAAACTGTCTATACTGAGTAGAACTAAAGCTCTGAATGGTTCAGTTCAGTACAGATTAGATGCCAATCTGTATCTGATCTGAAAATTTCAGTTCAATTCAATTTAGATTATTAATCTTAAAAATGCTAATCTGAATCTGAACTGAATCGCAGATTGGTAAAAATCTGAACTAAACTAGAATTTTTAGATTAATCTGAAATTACGGTTTGATTATATAAGGAATCCGCAATTTATATGTGAAACTCTAGGAGAATCGTAAAAAATCGTGAATTTCTCTTTGAAGTTTGCGAAAATTTGCGAAATTCGATAATTAATCGCAAAAATTTGCGATTCTTCAAGATTTTCACATTTTTTTGCGAAATTTGAAGAGAAATCACAATTTTTTGTGATTCTCCAAGAATTTTGCGATATTTTTTGCGAAATATTAAGAGAAATTGCAAAAATTGCGATTCTTTAAAGGTTTTGTGATTTTTTTGCATAATTTGAAGAGAAATCGTAATTTTTTACGACTTTTCAAGAGTTTTGCGATATTTATGCGAAAATTCGTAAAAAATTGCGATTCTCCAAGGTTTTTACAATTTTTTATGAAATTCAAAGAAAAATTGCAAAAAATTGCGATTCTCTAAGAGTTTCACTAAATTTTTGCGATCCTCTTAGAGAATTCGCAAATTTTGTGATTCTCTAAGAGTTTCGCATATAATTGAACTAAACTTTTAGATTAATCCAAAATTATCAGTTCAGTTCAGATTTTTTTCAGTTTAGATTAGAATTATAATTCGAAAAAAATCCAAATTGAACTGAAAATTTTCAGATCGATTTTTATGCAATCTGAAACTGATCTGAACTAAACTGATCTTAAAAATCTTCAGATTAATCCAAACTGTTCAGAGCTTTAAGTAAAACTCTAGCATTAAAAAGAAGAAATCTTTTTTTTTATTTATACAAGTTATTTTAAAAATATTATAAGTTTAAAAATCTATAATAATTTTGCTTACAAGATAGAAATTTATGTGAAAATAAGAGAGATTTTGAATGAGATATTTATAAATAAAAAATGCATATAAAATTTTTAAGATCATAAAAATTCTACTTTTGTAGAAAAATAAATAATCAATTATTAGTTTAAAATTATTATTGATTATTGTATAATATTATAAGAATATAAATTAATTTTATTAATAATTATATAATATTTGCATAACATATTTTTGATCAATATTTCTTTATTTAATATTAATTTAGAAAATTTTATAATTTTAAGAGTTTGACAAAATGCATGTAAAATTATCAACAAATATAAAGGTATTAATTTTTTGAAAAAGGAATTATTTGTAATATTTATAAGATTAAGCATTAAGAAAATGTTAAATAATATAATCAGTTAATCAAAAGTTAATTTTAGATTTATATTCAATAATTTTCTCATAGTAGATTACTTAAATATTAGATCTCAATAAACTTTTTTGATATAGAAAAAGATTAAGTATATCATATATGAAAATTATATTATTAAACTATTTAATATATTTATTTTATTTATAAATAAAATAATTAACAAATATATTATTCAGTCATAATTATTAGTCTAATATTAATGAAGTAATATTAATTTAGTCTTGAGAATAAAAACATTTTTTGATTTTTAGGTTAGTAACAAAATTATAAAACTTTCTAATAATTCACAAGTTTTGTCAGGAAGTTTTTGGAATATTCTAGTTCTTTTACATAGTGCAAGCTTATACCTTTTCATAAAGTTACAAATCCATTGTTAAGATGTTTTAAATTCTTTCATTAAATCACCATAAAGAATCAACAGCTCCAGTTCTTTTAAAATTTCAAATATCTTGTTTCGTATAGTTTTATAGGTAATCGCAAAACTTTGTTTCTTTTATTCTATTATTCATGTATATAGCTTTTTTTCTGCTTTGGAAAAAAAGCTTTTCGGCTGAAACTAACGCACTTACTTATTTTATTCACTTCATCTATCCAATAAGTGCTAGCATTTACTTAACGTTCTACTATGATCATATCAAGGTTAAAGTGTCTACTAGCTTTATTTTGATCATATTCCTTTGTGTAATTAACCACTTTTTTTTTGTTTAACAGAGTATGAGTTTTGTATACGTTAAAAATTCGCGACATTATTTTTGAAAAGTAAAATTTAATCAACATGAATTTCAGAAAATATTTCAGATTTTTTATTTAAACTATCCAAAAATAAGCATTCCTATAACAAAAAGGGGCGCTTATTTCGAACAGATATGGTATTTAATATTTTTCAATAATATTAGAAAATATATTTAAAGGTTTACAGTTACTTCGAATTAAAGATAAACATAATATTTTAGTAGCTGCATTCAACGAAATTCTTGAAGTTTTAGATATTTCAACATCACTCTTTATAGACTTCAAAAATCCTTGAAAATATTATACCATTAAAACTAATATATATAGATTATTGTATTAATTCATATATAGTATTTGTAGGCGAATATACTAATAATAGTTTTTGTTCAAAATGTAAGGATTCTCGCTATAAATCTAATAATCTACAACAAAAAAAAGCTGCTTATTGGTCACTTATTGATTTACTTTAGATACAATATAAGGATAAAACTCGTTCAGAAACTTTTTGCTATAGATATAACTATATATTAACAGATGAATATACTTTTAATAATCAAATAGGAGATATATTTGATGGTACTCAATATAAAACTTTAATTTCATCTAGCTTTTTTTAGATAATCATAATATTGCTCTAATAGTATCTACTGATAAATATCAAATTTTTCGTTAAAAGTAAGATGATTGTTAGGTTGTACTCTTTATAAATGCAAATTTATTACTTGATATGCATATCAAAAATGAAAATTTAATAATTTTTGCACTTATTCCTAAACCAAAAGCATCAAAATATTTCAATTCTTTTTTACAACTATTAGTTGATGAATTGAAACAATTACAAGGTATTATAATAAATATTTATAATTTATTATTTTAATATAATATTTATTATATTATTAATTTAATATAGAAGGAGTATAATATTTTAATAGTATGACTGAAAATATATTTACTCTTTATGCACATATCATTAGTTTATCTAGTGATCTTTCAGCACTTGCTAAAGTTATGTATACAATCAGACATAATTCATATAAAGTATGCAGATTTTATTTTATTTGAAATATATTATCAAGGAAATTAGCATATATATTATCCACTTAATTCTCTGACTGGTATATCAGAAATTAAGTATGATGCCAAAAATCTTCCAATGTGAAAATATGAAGATTATGTAAATGATGCAACAATTATTAAATATATAAATAAATCATCACGCAAAAAATGAAGTATAACAACAAGGTATTTTTTCAGTATTTAAAAATAATACTTTAATATATTAATTTTTATTATTTAATTTTTAGGTTTAAATAGTCGAAGAATCTTATTTGACTTTAAATCAATTGAATTTCCTACTTCATTTCCTATTGTTATTATATATGAATTGTTTGAAAATATTACACTATCAATGTTTTGCCATTGGTCTGACACTTTTTTTAAAGATGATCAAGACTCTAGCTTTGATTATATTCTTCACAATAAGGAGTAGACTGAAATAGAAAAAATAATGGAAAAAAATTAAAAAAAATATGCCATTAGATTTTGGTCGTCTGCCTATTAATATTCAAAAGTATTTAGCTGCATTTAAAGTAGAAGAATAGTTAAAAAGGATAATATTATATTCATTATTACTTTTACAAGATTATCTTTCGGAAAGGTAGATAAATTAATGAATAATTTATAATTTTCTAAATTTAATTTTTAAATTATTGATTAATTTAGGTATTTAATTGGCTGAGCAAAATTTGTATATGCAACAAAACTTTACCTTAAACAAAAAATTAGTATAATAGAATTAGCGAAAATTGATAAATATTTTGCAAATTTGTAATTCATTATGAAAAGTATGCAACTATTATATTTTATATTTATATTATACAGTTCTCAGTGAAAAGAATGACGGATAGTTTTTTTTGAATAATAAAAGATTTTAATAAATAACTTTCAAATTTTTTTTTATTCTCAAATGCTTTTGATTAAAAAATTATACACTCAAAAAATTAAAATATAAAATGTATTCTCCTTCTCTATTAACCTGGATTTAAATACAAGTTAAAATACTAAAAAATTAGAAAGTTAGCCTTTTTTCATATTAATTTAACTTCATGCTTTCTATTTCCTATTTCCTTAGTTAAAATATATTATTTCTATTGTAGAATATTTAGCTGAACATTTATTCATTAGTGAGTAAAGCTCGTTAACATAGTAAAATTTTTTGTAATCTTAATTTTAATGATCAAACACTCAAATTTGACCTTATTTTACGATTGCAAAATTTTATTCATATTAAAATATGCATTGCGAGCTTCAAATCATACACATAGAATTTGAACTAGTAATACATATAAAATACTATGTAATTGTTTATACAAATCCTTAATAATTTGGTATTTTCTCCAAATTTGTTCTAAAAAGCTTTTGATTTATTTCAGTTTTGTACTGAAGATTGAAAAACAGATTCACATAGTAATCTAATTTTGAAGATTTGTACACAACCTTTTGTGTTGCGGTATGTATAAAAGTCCAGATTCCACTCTAATCAAGTACTCATTATTTTTGTTCATTAGGTAAAACTTTTAGTTGACCGAAATGCGCACCGTAAAAATGCACCAGTTATTCTGGAAGAGCAAGAGTTTTTTGGAGAAGTATATTATTACTTTTCACATCAATATAATGATCACTGGTCTATGCTAGCATATGTACAGTGGGTTCGAAATCCCCAGCCATCTGGACATGGCCCATTAAAATTCCGAGATCTTGGTGCATTTGAGGTAATTAATGTTAGTACCATTAACAGAAAAGTTGGTTTTCTCAAAATGCCAAATAATGAATTATATATTATTGATCAAGAAAATAGAGTTAAATTCCGATAGTTTACATTTGATTTTAATGCTTAATTTAAATGTATATTTATATTTATGTTATCAAAAAGCTAACGCTAAAATTTCGCAAACCTTTACATTATTTAATTTTCAATTTAATGACATTGTTAATTTCCGTTGATTAATTGTATTTTCTCCGTTTTTAACCATTTTTTAATTTAAAAAATAAAGTTCTATTCCAAAACCATTGAATCTTTAAAAAATTCGTATTCCATTTTAATTCCGTTTCTAAAATACAAGAATTTCGTATTCCATTTTAATTCCGTTTCTAAAATTTAAGATTTCTATATTCCATTTTAATTCCGTTTCCTATATGTACATTCTTGAAAAATTCCTATTGATTGTTTAACCGGTCGCCAGTATTATATGATTCACTGAACTCTTACGGACTCCAAAACAAAATCATGGAAAAATAATGGAGATACTCCGGAGTGCCATTTTTTATAGGGCTTACTTCTATTAATATTAATAATTAACGTGATATGATGGATTAAATTATTAAATTCTGTTTTAACATTATATTAATTTTCAAATATGCAGTAATCAATGAAATCAATGAAGTCAATGTAAAGACGTATTTCGGCTCGAAAACTTATTTGGTTTACAAAAAGCTCAAATATTATATGACATAGATCATTGATTTGACGTTACTTAATTTCATTCGGTCGGGTTTTGATCGCGGATGGACTTAGGCAGATTATTAGTCAAATAAGCAAAAGAATTAACAACTAATGATATGAATAAATTTTTTTTTTTTTAGCTTTTATTTGTTAATTAAAAATTAAAAAAAAAAAAAAAAAAAAAAAAGAGAGAATTCACCCATCTCCAGTAAACCAACCTCTAAGCATTGTAATGTCGTCGCATATGATGAGACTCGAAACCAGACCGTTTGTATGAAATGACGACATAAACCTTTGCCAACTTTCTTTTAGATTTCTATTGTTATTAAATATACTTTAGGTTTTGTTTTTTTTAAATTTTTTTTTTTTTTTTTTGGAGACGCTAAAGTCTTCATCGTAGTAGTCTGTCATTTGTTGATCACAAACTTT
The DNA here is from genome assembly GCA_910591825.1 of Funneliformis caledonium. Taxonomy (NCBI): domain Eukaryota; kingdom Fungi; phylum Glomeromycota; class Glomeromycetes; order Glomerales; family Glomeraceae; genus Funneliformis; species Funneliformis caledonium. Next base: position 6,213 of record CAJVPQ010002332.1, read on the forward strand.
TTAATACCAGTAAAAAAAAAATTCCGAAGGTTTAGTAGGATCGTATTTGTTTCTCGACAATTATTAAAATTGAATTGTTTATAGAAGTAGTATACGTGTTAACGGGGAAGAATCTCAATTTTTAGGAATTAGAGAATTCTTTTGTATTTCCATAGGTTTGGGTACAAGTTCTTGTTCATAATATTATTAACGATTTAATCTTCACGTTCCCTTATAGTTTATAAAAAATTGTTTTTTGTCTTTTTCATCAAAAAGCTTCAAGAAGAACAAAAGATTTTTTAACACGAGAAAAAATCCCTTTGACCCATCCATCAAAAATATGTTTATAAATCACTAGCTTCTTGTTTTGTTTCTCATGATTCAATAGTTTAAAGAAAGTATAAAAAAAATATGTAAGAGTTGAAAATTACTGTTCAGTTCTTTACGTTTATATTTATAAACAAAGGAAGAAGGTTTTAATATTCATGTATGATATAAAATATATTTAATAAAACTAGGTATGCCTGAGCGTAACTCAACGACAAATAAATGATGATATCAAAAAATAAAATAAAAAAGAATATGTCTGAAAGTTGAAGCGAAAAAATTACCTAAAAAAAATAAGAAATATTAGTGTCCGTAAGGGTCGAGTCGGGTAGGGTTTGGGCATATTCGAACTCGAACCCGTTAATAATTATAGAACTAGAATTCGACTCGACTCGATCATTATTCGACCTCGACCCGAGAATTGTTTAACCCGGATTCGACTCGAATTTTCAAGAGTAATATTAATGCCGAAATTAAAAAGTGTCATATAAAGTTTATTTTTTTTTTAAAAAAAATCATTTATTATTTTTTTTTGTGAGCATTAATCCTATTTTTTTATACATCTTTTTCCACCATGATTTCAAGCACAAGCACATACAGGCGCGAATTATATTAGCTTTAAGACCACATCTTTTGGTTGATATCAGATCGGTTCCGCCAGAAAAACTTGTTCTACTGGAATACTTGTTGCTTTATAAAAAAACGTATTAGTTAATAATCGATTATTTTTTTTTTTTTTTTTTTTTTTTTTTTACCTGTAATTGTTCATTCCGTAATGCTTTGTACTATCGATCGATAGGTTCACTCATTATTTATTGTTACAAAATAAAGTAGCGTAACGTAAAACAAAAATAAAGGTCTATTATATTAAATCAGATCTCCTGATCATCCGGGTCGAAAAAATATAACTTACCTATGCATACAACTCGTCTAAAGTAAGAGAAAAAAATAATTAATAAATATGAATCCATAATTAAAAGGGTCGCTCGATCTAGTAAGTATAATTTCATCGGAATTATATTTTCGTAAACTTCATCCAGCAACTGAAGCAACAAAAATTGTAGTTTGTTTATTCAATTAACGCAAAAAAATAAACAGATAAAATGGTATAAGCTTTCAGCATTCTTTTTATGACAAATGGATACTAGTACTGATACATATTCTGGTTTTTTGAAATTTACGTTAAATTTGATTTTATTTTAAATTTTTTTATAAATATTGGCGTAGCAATTTTTTACATATTCAAAAAAAAACATTTGACGCAACAACTGCTCCAAATTGTGACGGCTTTATATTTTGCAATTGAATATTTTTGAGCTCGTATGTTGTCAAGACCCATCGTCAAATCTCTTTTTCAATTTTGCTTGAAGCAAGCGTAGTTTATTTAAGAGTTTTATTTATAATTTGTTGCAAAGTTCCTACATGTTATTGTAGGTGAATAATAATATAGACATATTTTTAATAGAATTTTTCATGGTGAAATTTGTATTATCAAATTCTTTATTAGTTATTGTAAGCTGAGAAAGTATTGCTGTGTCATTTTTCTAGATCTTTTCAAATTTCAATTCTAATGCTGTAGGGGAATTAATTTTTATAAGGATTATAAAACGAAAACTGTTTGCATAGCATAATCTCCACAAAATACAAGAACAATGAATTTATTCATTTTTAAATAATATAAAAAATCTTTACCAAACGTATAGTGCACCCTTGTACATCATGTATATAACTCGATTTTCAAAAAAAAAAAATTGGATTAGATCAGAAATAAAAGAAATAAATAAAGTAAATAAAGCTTTCTCATGATAAATGAATGTTTTCAAGTCCATCCGTAATATCTTCATGAATCAGACTCTTGGGATAATCCAATGAACGTTTCTTTGCCAACTGAAAATGAAAATTTATTAATGAAAATATAAAATTATATTTTGAACAATTCCGTTATATAATATGAACTGAAATAGTTACTTGTTGAACAATAGAACTTTTATCAGAATTAGGAGATTGTTTGTTGGGTTTTATGAACCCTTTTGATCGCCCTCCATATTTTATGATTAATATTCAGTATTGGGACGTAGCCCCGATACTTAAAAGTACGGCCTAAAAATTAAAAAAGTAGCATTATAAATAAAACTGTATTAATATGTAAAAAAAAAAAAATACTTACCCAATTCGAAGCTGCTCCCTGATACCGAAAACGCCGTCTAAAATTTAAAAAAAAAGTAAAAAAAGTTCTATATATTAAACCACCGTCCATTTAAGCTGATTGCTAAAGCGTAAGCATAAAATGCAGGAACGTCTAAACCAGTGTTTGGGCAATTGGTCAATTTTAGACAATTTTGGACAGGTTTTGGACACTTTTTCTTATGTCGAAAACCTTGTCCAAAACTATTAAAATCTAAAAATGTGTCCAAAACCCATATTTGGAAATAAATCTCTATGATCGTCAAAAAAATTAACGTGCAATTAATTAAACCTTTAATGTAGACGAAATCCGTTTATACAAAATATTAAATATTTAATTAATTAAAACTGAGACCAAAATAAAAAATTAAAATTTATCGGATAGGTAAATAAAAAATAATCGTAAAGAATAAAAGGAAAGGTAAAGAAATAATTATGTGCCGATAATTTGCCAGGAGACAGGAAAAAGTTGGCCTGGCCAAAAATCGATCTACTATACATGATCTAACTAACCTTTCTCATCCATAAAGCGCGCCAAATTGCAACAAATCTAGAGGAATTTTAAAGATGGATAATATTATATAAAATGTCATTTACAAATTGATTATATAACGAAGTGATCAAATATGATAAGTTAAATATATCTATTTTATTTATTTTATTTGTTAAAATGTTCTCGTAAACAGATTTATCATAAAATATCATATTTAGAATAAACACCATTTTCTCTTTAGTTAAAATTATAGAGTTTCATCTCCAGAATTCAGAATTATTAAAGAAATCAATTAAATTCATTTACTACTACCCTTCCTCGAGTATTCATATCGACAGAATTATTTAGTTGAATATGATCGACACCATTCGTAGAAAGAACCTCATAAAAAAAATTGCAAAATAGAATATTTACGTTTCCAAAGCTATACCATTTAATGGTTTTCATTATAATTTGCTTGGCTTTTAAAAATTTAAAGATTTTTTTAAATAAATACTAAAATTTAAACATTACTCTATAATTAGAACATTGCTTTACAATAAAATAAACGATAATAACATGAAAAATAAATTATTAGATAGCTAAGGTCCGAAGCGATCGAACAGGAAAGTAAAAAAAAAAAAAAAGAAACTAAAGATTAAAAAATAACTCGATACGATTGCTACGGTCCGCAACAATCCAACCGTCTAAAAAAAAAATATATAAAATAATTAATAAAATCAAAAATAAAATCATTGAGATCGCTTTTTCATTGATTTAATCCAAAGAAAGAGGATCTTAAAGAGCGTAAAATTTTATTTTGGAAAATAAGATCGCTTCGGCCCGAAGCGATCGACACCATTTCTACTCTATTTCCATTCTTGTACAAATTATAAAAAAAAAAAATACTACACCAAACGGTCAACGATATTCCCGCGCATCCTATAGCCAGAATTAGGTTAGAATAATATTTTTCGGAAAACAAAATTTCTTTTTAAGTAAAAGAAAGATATACAGTATGTCAAATCTCCATTCATATGCAAAGCACATAAGCATAAAGAAGCCAAATCAGCTTAATCGTTCAAATATTAATTTTTTATTTTTTATTGAATAAGTTAAGTAGTAGAAGCATAATCTTAACCGCCGGTAATAGCCGGTTCTAACCTCTACCGAATAAAATTCCGAAAAGCAAATGCACAAACTATAGGTTATTTACAAGTACATTCAAAGCCTACATAATTAACGAAATGCATTTATGATTTAAAATTACGCGAAATCAACTTTTATGACAAACAAATTTTTACGCCTAGATAATTACCTTATAGGATGCCTTAAATCAGTAGTCAATAAAACAAATAGCATTTTTAGAATAAAAACGTTTTCTGTTTCCAGATTACATAGTAAAAAGGACATAATAAATCGTCACTACCTTTATGACAATATTCATCTTTTCTTCCTTTGCATTCATAAGAATTAAAATTACAAATATTTATGCAGCTAGATATGCTTGATAATATTTTATTTATTTAATAGTATATAATATATCTATTAATTTATTTTACAATAACTAATTATTTTGTTATTTATAAAAAAATTGAACATATTGATAACTTTTGGTTTCAAGATAATTGAGCTGATTTCATTTTACCATACATTCTTAAATAGTTAAAGAAGAATTTTCAGAAATCTGTGGTTTCGGCCGAAATTTTGCATATGTTTAACTTTTAAATAGTTAGTAAATTTTACCCCAAACATATATTTAAAAGGGTTAAAAACCCGGAACGTTTTAATTTCTATTTGTAATGATCGACACATGATCGGCAAGTTGACGCACAACGATTTTCTGCGGTGATCTCACACAACATACAATGAACAAAAATCATAATTACGTTGATTAAAGAAATCAAACAAAAAAATGTTGTGACGTTATATAAAGTCATGAAATTTACTTTTTAAGAATCTCAAATGTTTAACAGGATTGGAAAATTCTTTTTCGTTAATTCAATCCAATTAAAGACTTATTATGAACTCTTATCCGAAACTTATCCAAAACTTGTAAATTACAAATTATAATAGACTTACGAGTCTTTGTTGAAAACCATCAATCAAATTTTTAATGTCTTTATTTTGTTTTATTTATATAAATATGTCATGCAGATCTATTTGGTAATACTTGTTTAAAAAAGGAACTTAATTGAAAGAACTAATTCCGGAAACAAATTGGATAATATACAAATATAAAAATTATATAAATATAATTTAGGTTTAATTATTATTAATAAAGACCAATAGAATTCTCCTCATTTAAGATATCAATGAAAATTCTTTATTATTCATGATGCGGAGATGTGTAAATTTGAATTACATTTCGAAGTAAAGTATTTTTCTGTCCTTGTTCTACTAAAAAGAAATACAAATACATTGTGGCTGAAACGGAAAAACAAATTAATTTTAATACTTTATTATTTGCTTATAACGGATAAACTTTGAATGGTAGTTATTGGTTCTCAAATGATGCAAAATTAAATAAAAAAAACTCAGATTTCCTCCTTTTTTACTGATTTCCTCCAGTAAAATCGCTAACACTGGCAATATAAATGTAAGTTTTTTTTTTTAACCTCCTGATTAATTCTTTAAGTAATTGAAAATTGTTACTTGATTTGATTTGAATATTTTTTATTTTTGAAAAATTGTTTGAGGTTTAAATTGAAGATTACAAATTCTATATTTTACGTAACATTCAAATCAGTGATAGTGAACCCAAAGATCCAATCTCCCGACACTGATCCAATGAACAATATGAAAACTAATAAAAAGTACAGGACATTTACTCAAGCTATTCAACAAAACAACTGGGACACCATTGAAGTGCTTGAATCATCTCATTTTATCAATAATAAATTTAATAATTAAAAAAAGATGACCTGCATTATTAAGCAAAAAAAAATATTTGTCACGCCATGTCACACCTCTGTTTTTTTTTCATTTTTAGTAATAATTCTGGGGACTTGGAATTTCTTTTCGGTATGTGATATCTTATTTATTTCATTGGGACTTAATTCGGTTTACGAACATGATCCCTAAAATAAAAAGTTTGTGCGGACTAAGACGACATCATGCAAGGTAATAGATAATCACCTAACTTTCTGAAAAAGTTATATCTTTATATATTACATGACTTGAGTTTCATACAACCGTTTATTTTCTGAAAAATTTCACATAAATATGACTATTTTGCAGCCAATTCTGGTTTATGAAACGAATGATTATAAGAGACTATAAACACACGAGGGAAATATGTTTTAAACCAATTTTATCGTTATTCAATCTTCAACCATCACAATCTCATCTTTCGTTTTAAATAAAGATTATCTATCAAATATGAATAACCAAAAAGAGTTAAATATGAATCGGATCCGGCTTCCGGAATTCTCTTTCAATTGAAAGGGCTATTTACAAAGCTAAACTTATATTCTTTCAATGTTATTTAGAATTCTCTTTTAATTTTTTATCAAATGAATCTTAATAAAGTTTAATAGAACAAATAAAAAAAAAATTGTATAAATATTTCGTGCAACAAAACAATTCATTTAAAAAATTAAAACTGTACAATCAAATCCATATTTAGTTTTGGTAACATTTAAATCACTAAAAGAAAACAATGTAAATTTATCTTTTAATTTACTTTGCAGCATTATTTATTTCGTACATAACACGGGACCATCATTCAAATGTTTTAACACACTTATTCTTTATAAAGCTTGAATAACATTTATAACATTTACTATTTTAGAGAATAAGAAAATTTTTCAAATTTATAAAAAATAGAAATTAATTTAGGAAAATATAAACCTCAATTAGTACAAATTAAATTATAATTAAAAATAGACGATACATCAAATTTTCTTTATGTGCAGATGCAATCTCAACTCCAATAAAATTCACAAATAAAGTTGTGAATTTATAATAAAAAGCCTAAAAAATCGCCCAACATGCACTAAAGAACGTTTTAATATTAAGTAAGTTTCTGCTTTTTTCTTTTTAACCTGCTTAGCCCCCGGTATTCCATGTGACTCTATATAATTTGTCTGAAAACATAGAAACGCGATATCCATGTGACTAGTGACAGTTAAACAAACAGCCCTAGCGTCGCCACCAAAAAATGGTAGCCGGATTTTATTTGCCGGGTCACATATACTTATTAGGGGTGACATATAATTGTGACAATTAGCATTTTTCTCTCAAATAATTTCTCAGTCCTCAGAATACTTAGTAAATTGAAGAACGGCTGGGATGTGACGCGATGTGACAAATTTGCTAACCCCCTTACACTAATCCTAATTCTACCCTAATCCTAATTCTAATCCAAACCCTAACTTTAATACTAACCCTAATAACAAATACCCGACAAATAAAATCCGGCTACCATTTTTCGATGGCGGCCCAGTTAAACATCACCCCTTCCTAATATAAAAATAATCGGCGTACTGTCACACATTTTCACACTTTCCTTTTTGTATTCCAGATCAAATGATATAAATTTCAAATTACAAATAGTAAATGTCCTTATCATTTACCATCACTGCTTGCTTTGATTGCTAGAAAAATTAGGTTCCGGGAATTTTTAACAAAATTTTTATTGCATTTTAGTTTTTGATGTTATTAGATTAAAGTGCATTAAGCTCGGAACCTGATTTTACTAGAAATCCTCCCATATGCTTCAAAAAAATTACGATTTGAAATTTTGTCATTTTGACTGATTTTGCAGTTTAACATAAAAATTATCCAATAAACAATACTAAAATGAATTTTACATTAATTTTAGATTATATATGGAACATAATCTAAAAGAAAATGATTCGGAAAATTCTATATACTATGGAAAATGTATAGATTGTGGAAATGAACGAAGAAGTGTGGGGTGGTGTAACGTATGTGATGTTAATGCTTTTAAGGAAAATTTCGGAAATTGGACAAGTGGTAATCATATTATTGACGATTTTATTAAATATACCCAATTGAGTGCAACCCAAAACT
>CAJVPQ010002333.1:0-14204 GCA_910591825.1 Funneliformis caledonium
ATAATTGTCACTTTCAAATGTTAACTTTTACTTTTTTATGCTTGTAATAATGTAATATTTTAAAAAATGCTTTTTTTCTATATCAAGCTTATTGAATAAAATATATTAAATATTTTGCGGTTCGATTTTATTTGATATATCACGGTAATTGCGTCATATTGATATTTTCACAGAAAATTCAACTCCGATAGTGTATCTGGTAAAATATCAATATAAAAAATCACGGGCGAATAACTAGTAAGTGGGTAATATATGTATATTATCAGTTTATCTAAAAAAAATACTTTCGCTTCTCATTTAACTCATTTAACCTGATTCGATGCAACTGCTTCCCGAGTACCGTAACGCCTTAAAATATCCTGGTAAGCAAAGTATGTCTTTTCTTCTGTTTCATAACTTTGATCTTATTTTATTGAATATAGCTTTCTGGGAGAGTGTGGAAAAACCTTCGCTGATAAAATTTTTAGAATTCCGTTTACGCGAAGGCAATTTGAGTGATTCGAAAACAGAACACCGCCGTTACAATGAAGAACTAGATACTATCACAGAATACTTATCCGATTCATCTGAGATTGTGGAGCAAGTGAACAAATGGAAAATTTCATTTAAGGTAAATAAATTGATTTTATTTATTTTACCTGTCTGCGTTGCCTAGCTCCGTCACCAACTACCCTGTCAAATGCTGTTTGGCAGTGGGAAAGAACCGCGTTTCTGTTGGTGTGCATGATGTTGGTGAGCATGATGTTAGTGGGCCAGTGACAACAACTCACAAACTACCCTGTCAAATGCTGTTTGGCAGTGGGAAAGAACCGCGTTTCTGTTTGTGAACAGGCAGTCTTCTAGGCAAGCTTGGTTATATTTTTCATTAATTGCTCTTAATACTATTAGAATGATAAAAGTTCCAGAAAAATAAACGATTTCTGGGAATTGCACAAAGTTATTCAAAACGAGAACAGGTTTCATGAGGAAAAATCACGTCTACGACAAGTAAGTTATCTGATACATTCGAAAATCTTAGTGACTTTTTTGTTTGACAGTATCCATAATTAATAACTTGGATGTGATCCGAGAAGGACAAACTAAACGATTTGAAAGATCAAATCAACGTTGAACAGGTTAGTATTTTGGCTTGACACTTAATCGCATCTGTTCTTAATACACTGAAAGTTCATTTTTAGGTGCAACATGTATTGAACACAACAAAAGAAACATTTTCCCAAAATCTCGAATTACAAAAGACCGTCATCAAACAACACTTGTTGGACGAGACGAATGCCGGATCAATAATCGGACAAAAACGAAATCGCGTGAGTATTTAGTTACATTTATTTCTATGTTTGTAATAAATTTGACTTTTTTCCTCTTCATCTAGGGTTCGGCCTCCTTGAAAAATAAAGAAGATGAACTTGATTCTGAGGAAAAATATCAGCAAAGTTCACAACAGAAGAGGAAATGCACGTAAGCTTCGTTACGTTTTTTATTCGTTGTTGCTATCTGTTATTAATCAGTTATCACTCATTTACTCAAGTGAACCAGTTGTGGACGCTGAAAATAATCCGTTTTTAGGATCTAAGAATGAATCTGTTTCAGATACTGAAATTATGCCCAACTGTCCAGCAATAATTAATGATGTTATGGGACTAAAATTGGGACCATTACCTCGAAAAGAGTCTAGATGGTTCGTAAACGACATGGACGTCTCTGAAAAATGGCATTTGTTTAAGGAAAAATTCGGTGGAATTGGCAAATAGAGAAGGCCTTTTTGTGGAAAGCCACACACAGCAGATATTGTATGCTCTCAGTTTTTCATTGCTAGGTTACCGCGGAAACTAATTACAATTATCTTAACTGTATAGATCTTTATCACACATTCTTTTGTTAAAGCCCAAACAACATTGCCCGTTAATGACGGAGGTTTTCGGTGATGTATTATTAGAAATGATGCACAATGATATCTTACAAAGACTTACCAAGCAAGAAACAGGATTTGATGATGAAATATTTATGAAGCTTTTTCGCATTGTTAAGGTATAATATCTTTTCTACACTTATTTGATATGAAAAAAGTTTTATACACCTGTTCTTGTCACAGCGCCTATAAAAAAAAGAAATTACAAGAGACGATGCAGTTTCAGAACTGCAAATTATTTCAGTTGGCTGTCCTTATAGAGAACGCGCAATTTTGAGGGCCATAAGAAACATGTAAGATTGTAACGAATTATAGAGTAAGGGGATCTTACAGTATCCGATACCTAAACATGCCTTTTATTTCTAATTACTAGTATCGAAAGAGTTCCAAGAGCCACGCTAAAAAGCCCCGTTGGAGAGGTGGAATTGTGCACCACTTATATTGACACAATTCTTAGCCCGCTTTTTGCGGATCCTGATCGCGGTATATTTCTGCGATGGTAAGCTCTTAAACCTGATATATTTTCATGTATACATTTTCTAATCAATAGGAATATTACAGGCCAAATAAAGAGGCTATAGAGTCAAAGACTAGAAAAGCAGTAGGCAGAGCAAAACAACCAGATGCTATCATCAACGAGGTCGACCAGCTGTCTTGGAGCTTGAGCAAAGGACATGGTGAAGCAAAGGTTCAAGAAGAGATGAATAACCTTTACCTCCTTTGCACCGATCTCATCCGGATAGCTGTGTTTAACAAAGATGCGATTGACGTTTATAACATGAATTGTATGCTTGGATTTCAAGTTGTTGGTAAGTTTCCAATAGTAACTTTTTGTTCAGATCACACATCACTGAACAATTGTTCTGTACTCTAGGTCATCATATCACATTCTACCTCACCACGCTTTTGTGTGATGCCTTATATATTATGGTGGAAGTTGGTCACGTTGATGTGCCTATGTCACTTGAACAAGTTCCTGCTTTTCTCACTAGCCTTGATACGCTTCTCATCATTTCCAATGCATATTGGTCCAATTGCATTATGTCTACCGAAAAAAAAGAACCAAGCAGGCGTAGTACTCTTGCAACACCAAGCTTTAAAGAAATGGTTTCAAAGACTCGAGATCGACATCGACCTTGTCAATTACGATTTTAATTTTTTAGGTTTCAAAATTAATTCACAATGTTAAAAATTTCCATTTTATATATTTGTATCTATTATAACACGTGTAATGAATGCATCAGAAAATAAAAAAAAATGTGTATACTTGTTCCGCACATGAATGCTTTTGAATATACTGATTCTGAAGATATTGTCCGGAGATTTGTCACTGGTCCGAGACTGAAATGCGCAGTACGATATATCTGGAAAAACTCTTACCGAAAAATAGGGGCTGTGCGACGTAAGATGGGTATATAATAATTATTATATTCCATTATTTTTTTCGACTTGATTTACATTTATTTTTGCATGTCATGTCTCCGGCCACACTATTATCATATTAACAAAACAATATTCGGGTATGGATATTTTTTCCAGCAATCATTATTTCGCATATGAGATTTGGGGATGTGTATGCTAATCCTTCGTCATTTTTATTGATTTGCAGGGAGATTAACGGAATGACGAAATGCAGTGCGTAATTGCTGGTGAAATTCCGGGGAATGTTTTCTCCCGCGAAATTTTAATAGTGCTATAAAATGAGGTCAGTATATTTTTTGATTCTAGTTGAGGGAAAAGTCCCAATATGTCGAGCTCAGAATCAACTAAAGCTCCAGAATCTTTCCAGGTCCCAGAGAGATCCCGTCTATCTCTTGCTAATCATAGGAACCTTGCTTATAATATCTTGAAGTATCTTGAAGATGAAATTAGGGATAAAGAAATTTCGGATCTAGGGCCATGTTCCGAATGTACAAACGATATTTTGACACTTCCTCTCAAAGCATTCACTATACTCTCGTGTGGGCATCTGTTTCATAGGTTGTGCATCGAGAAGAAGCTCATGGTTACCAGGCCAGGCGTGTGTATTATAAAAAAGGTTGATTATTGAGAATAAAAAGGTTTAAGTTTATTGTAAAGCATCTAAACTTAAATCTAAATATAGATTTACTGTAAAAAATGTGAAATATTTAGTTATTATTAAAAGAATTACAAGATATTTTCATACTTTTTTTACAATTCTTTTATTTATGTTTATATTAAGATTACTATTACATTTTATCAAAAAAGTAGAAGCAGTTAATAATTTTAATTAATTGTTCTTATAATAATATATTATTTGCTTTTTTATTATTTAATATAATAAAATGTATAATAAATAAAATCAAAAGGGTCACATGAAATTTTAGTCATATGATTTTAAGAATTAGCAATATTTTGCTATAGAAATAATTTACAAAATCCTTACCAAATATTGGCCAAATATATATAATTCGGTAGCACTAGCTGCAGATTTCAAGTTATAAATGAACAAATAAAAAAAAAATATGTCAAATAATCCTAGTCAACTTCTCTTAATAATAAAAATAAGAATAAACACTTTATGTTTTTTTATAATTTATAGAATAATAATAAGAATTATCCTAATAATATTATAAATATTATAATTTTATTTGTATTAAATAAATTTTCATAAGTTAATTTAAAGTTTTATAAAATATTAACAAAAATAATATTTAAACTTTAAATAAATAACAAATCAGGCAATAAGATATTTTATTTAGTAATAGAATAATAAGGAATAATTATTATAGTATATTAAAAAACCTTTAGTATAGCTCAACATAATTATAATTTAAAGATCTGCAAACCCGTTTCAAAGGACACTAAAACTTTTATTTCTTCGACATTTAAATTTTAAAGCATGACTCAGTTACCTTTACCACCAAAAGTTTCCCCTCAAAATGTAGTAGATGCTCAAGTATTATATGAGCGTATAAAAACGATCGCTTTATGGTATTATGATAACATGTCTTTGTAATAGATACTCAGAGAAACCTCTCTAATTATACTCTATAAATGCAACCATTATCCCTGGCTTAGCCATAAGCTTTAGGATCAAATATTAAAAATTTACTCTCTCTAAACGCACACATCTCTAAATGCATACCTCATGTCAGTAATATTGCTAGAGAGGTTTCTCTGTAGTGCTAGATGTATCAATTAACGTTTTTTTGTGATCTTTAACAATTTCATAGGTTAGATTCAATCCCTATATATGGATACCAATTGCCAATTGGCTTGGAAGCAATCCTTGGTTTTTTACCAGCCTTTGGTATAGTTTGCAAGATGTCAATCAAATTTCCTTTCTATTAGCGAAATTTAACAATGTTCACATCTTATAGGTGATATTATTGGATTGGCGTTGGGAATGTATCAAGTTTATTTGACAAGTTTCTTTGATATTCCAGTAAATCTTTTGATGAGAATGATTATGCATGTTTTACTTGATTTTATTTTCGGAATTTTACCCGTCGTTGGTAAGAGAGTCAATCATTCATATTTTCAATATACTTATTCATTTTCTAATTGTTCTCTTTTTGTTGGAATAACTTAGGTGATCTACTTGATATCTTTTATAAATCGAATATTTATAATTTGAATCTTCTCGAATCTTGGTTAAGTGAAAAATACGGAAATCGTATAAAATTACAAAATAATGATCGTGGAAATAAATATCAACATTCTCGTAATTATTAACAAATATATCATAATCTTTTCATTTATTTCTTTTGAATTCAATAAAACATAACCTCAATTATCAAATGCGTATATCTCAAATTTATATTTGCCAAGCTTCATCTTTGCTCATCGTTTCCATCATGTTTTGATATCCACCATTTTTTACCAACGCTCGCTTTTTGAAACCTAAAATCGCGTTGTAGTAATCATATTGATCGTTTCCTTTTTTTGGTTTTGTCAATTTTTTGGCAGATAATAATTTATCCGCGATGTAATGAAGCCACTACGCATTTGATGTTAATTTTGAAAGAAAAAAAAAATAATATACCGTATAATAAATTAAAGATTTTGTTAATACTTACGAATACATTAGTTTTTGGCCAGAAAGATTTCCAATCGCCTTTTGTCTCTTCTCTCATCATACGGTAGACATCAAATTGATAATCACCTGAAATCGTGTGAATAAGTTTCATAATTTTCAGAGAATTAAGATTAAAAATGTGCCTCACCTTTCCCGGTAAAATATCCTTCATCTACTATATCTACGTGGATAATTTCATTTCCTAAATTGATTTGAAATAGTATTAAACAGATAGAAAAGGATCAAAATATCAATAAAAAAAAAACTAATTGCGTAGATTAACAAACCACGTTCCATCCGAGATAACGTATAGTCTATTATACAAGCCCGCACTCCAAAAGTTTTGATTTCAACGTTTATGTTAGCTGAAGGCAAATTATATGATACATACTTAACTTTAGTTTGTTTAATTGTTATGTTTCCCCAATGAAGATCACGGTGCTCAAAATAATGATAAAAAAATTTGTTTAGATATCAGTTCGCCCTAAGTAAATAAGCGTATAACAAACTATCTTACTTCGAAATTTAGCGACTAAAAGAAATTGTTTAAGATAAGAATTTTATTTTAATAAAATAATTAAAAATTAATATAATCCTACCTGTTCAGCCTGTGCTATACTCCATCCAACTTGTGTTAATACACTCCAAGCTTGTGCCCAATTTTTTAATTTAATATGTTCAAGATCCAGACCTCCATACTCAACAATTAACACGGCATAAAGCTGTTTATCATCAAAGTAATCTTTATAATATTGCAAAAATATTAGGATTATGCCATTCACAAATATAAAAAATAATTAATTTAAAGACCTGGACGAGCGCTTTCCGACTTATATGCTTTATCCCATCGATCCCATTCTTTTAATAGGACTTCAGGATATTTACCACGGCAAATACCAACTCTTTAAAAAAATGTATATAATTAATTGGAATTGTTTATAGTCAATCAAAAGTCATAAACTTACCCATATAATCTTAAGAAACCAACCCTCAATTTTGGGTCAAGACCAGTTCTTCCTCCCAACTCTAATGTGGTTTTGATCTCTTGAGTAATATCCCTTACACTACATTGTTCCTCACCATTCACTAATATTTCTTTTCCTCTTCCAAATGGAACGATCTTGAAGACACATTTCGTTTTTGTGGTAGTAAACTTTGGCGCATATGCTGTAAATACTTCAGAAAAACTTGCCTCTCCAATTTTCATGGCATTATTAAGACAACTTAAGAGACATCGAAATTAATATTGAAAATTTAAATATTCAAAAGTAATGATTTACACTCACTCCTTCCCAAGAAATTCTTCAAAAGCCCATAAATACTCTTGGTCACAAATCCTCAATAATTTTGTTAATTCTTGCGATTCATTCCTATCCTGCTCAATTTCTTTAGCAGGTTTATCAATCTCAGCTTTGTGATCCTTTATAAAACGATGTTCTAATTTCTTGGAAATCTGACTATTTGAATCGATTTCAAAGTCATTATGACAGATATCAACGTTCTCTTTTTCACTAAAATTATTCAGATCCTTTATAATAACTTTGCCTAATGATTCACTATAATGGTCGTAATCTTTGGACGGTGAATGATATTTTTTTTTAAATGGCTTTTGTGACATTGACAATTGGGTTTTATTTATTGAATTGTTAGGTGACAAGGTGCCTTCCTGGATCATATTCTTTTTGGATATTAACCGACTTGGCGAAATGTTATCTATTTCATTTACACGGGAAGTTTCATTTGCATGGTTTACTGGTTTCGGTGATTGACGAGTGGGCGAAAGATAATACTTGGGTTTTGTGAATCCCTTCGTGAATGACTTCCGCTTGACTGGTTCGCTTTCCGAGCCTTTAGTAATAAATGAGTGCTGAGTTGTAGAGTTTTTAAATTTAGATATCTTATCTTTCGCCAAAGAAATCTCTGTATCATTAGTTGTTCCTTCTAATTCTTTATTTATTTTATGATTCAAAGTATGAATTGCAATAACGCGTTCGTTGCTTTTCTTTCCATTGGTTCTAATCCTATCTTTCTCCAAAGAAATCTCTGTATCTTTAGTTGTTTCTTCTAATTCTTTATTTATTTCATGTCTCCAAGTATGAATTGCAATAACGCGTTCGTTGCTTTTCTTTCCATATGCTCTAACCCTATCTTTCTCCAAAGAATTCTCTGTATCTTTAATTGTACCTTCTAATTCTTTATTTATTTCATGTCTCCAAGTATGAATTGCAATAACGCGTTCGTTGCTTTTCTTTCCGTAAGTTCTAATTGTCTTTGTCGTAGTACCAAGATGGTTCATTTTTTTTTTTTTTTAAAATAACAATAAAATAAATTTACGGTTTATGTAAAACGCGGAAAAATAATATAAGGAATAATGCATATATGTATTTAACCATTTATATTTATGGTAAATAAACCGATTTCCAAATTAGGTCATGTGGTTAAGGGGTCATGTGAAACTATATCTACTATGAAACCATGAAATCGACATGAATTTTTTATTGAATATTTGAATACCTGAATTACCATTACCATGGCAAAAATTACAACTGGAGAGCAATATATTCGTACATTAGCTCAATATATTCGTTCTAATGAAAGGAGATTAACAACAACAAACTCACCTTCGCCTTCATCAGGCCATTTATCTGGTCATAAAAGAACTGATACTGGAGGTGGTAGTTTTTCAATGACGAACTTATGGTCTTTCTCCGCTGCACTAACAAGTTCTTACTTGAAACCAACAACTACAACAGCATCTACAACTCCAACTTCACCACCAAGTTCAATAAATAATCCAAATAAAATTTTTGTGACTCTTGATCCTCATCATTTATATTATTTGTTGGCAAGATTCAGTGATTTAGGATTTGATGTTGGTGCTTTTGAAGCTGTTGTTGATTTCAAACGGGGTGATGGTGAAACTCTCGACATTGATATTAAAGATCTAGAAACTTCATCAATTACATCCTCAAATTCAGTTAGCTCAATGTCTTCAGCGATGTCTTCCCTTTCATTATTTTCAGGATGGCAAGGGTGGTATTCTGCCGCTCAAAAAAACGGACCAGTTCCTATTAATCAGGAATTACAATACATTTATCATTCATTTATAAAGCTTACCGGTTTAAAACTTGCGATCATTAATCAAAAGAGAATAGATGGTTCTGAGAATTGGCCAAATGGTGCAATGTTATCCATGTCCTTCTTTAAAAATTTGACACATTTGGAAATTTATGGACTAACACCAAAAATGTTTGATGGTTGGGATATTTTACAAGAGAAAGTAGAATCCTTATCTTTACAACAAGGTTCAATTGATGATATTTATGAGTTATTTGTTGATGCAGTTGTTGATAGTATGAAAAGACGAAAACAAAATGACAATAAAGCTATAACAAACAATGGTCAAGTCGCCAAAGGGCCTCAAGATGTAGTTGAACAACCAAAAGCTAGGGATCTTAATGATTACTCACCAGATAGTATTTTACCACAAAGAATTTGGCCAAATCTTAAACAAGTCTATCTTTCTAATAATTCACTTACCTTTGTTGCTAGCGAGCCATTAGCTTACATTAATAAAGTCACTCATTTGGATTTATCACAAAATTTACTCATTGCTGTTCCTTCTGGTTTATCTCAACTTTATAACTTACAACATTTAAATCTTAGTAATAATATGATCGAGTCCGTAACGGGAATTTATAAAATGCTTAGCAATATCACAAGATTGGAATTACAAAATAACCGAATTGAAAATTTGTGCGGCCTTGAACGATTATGGTCGTTAGAGTATGTAGATATTAGGGAAAATAAATTAATGGATTGGGCTGAAGTTGGTCGTATGACGGAACTTCGAGATATAATGCAGATTTACGTTGAGGGAAATCCTTTTACAAGATTTCAGGTTAGTTCAATTTTTAATTTAATACGATGACAAATGAAACTTTTGCCATAATTTTATTGTATTTATAGTTATGCATTAAATTGTTTAAATCGAATTTAATTTTCACAAAAAACTTATTTCCTTCTACTTCACAAAAATGTATATATACGTGTGTATATATTTTTAGCCCCATTATCGAGTAAGCATATTTACTGCTTTTCGTGAGAATAATAAGGATATCATCTTGGATGGTACAGCTCCTAGTTATAATGAACGCCGCCAAATTAACGTGTATCCACAATCTTTGCCTTCAAGTCAAAAGGATCCTGTAGCCGTTCTAAGCAATGATTCGATATTACCTAGCTGTGTAATATCCTCAGATGACCAAAAACCAACTGTTCCTGTATTGAAAACAAAAAAAAGCCGTAAATTTCATAAAAGAGTTGTTAATTTGGATCGAGATGATGCATACAACAGTGGAACAGATGGATCTGATATAGCATCATCAAAATCTGGCAATGAAAAGAAAAAGAAGAAGGGCAAACTGACTAAAAAATCAACCAATGTTCCGATTAAAGATCCTGCAATGTTATCCGGGGATGAGTATAGACGTAAAGTAGAAGAATTACGAACTGAAGGTGGTTCAGCTTGGTTAAGAGTTTTAAGCGAAATGGAGTATGATAAAAGTGGTGCTGATAGGTTAAGAGAGCCACCAAAAATGAAAGCGATAGTAGATCAAATTATATCGACTAGAGATCGAACATAAAAAAAAACAAAAAATTTTTTTTTTCCCTTTATTTATCATTTCTAATCCTCTCGGTAGGATAATGTGTAATTAATTAGCTATTTTGTATCTTTAACCTCGTGATTGAAATTGGTCAAATTTTATCTATTTTCAATTATACATAGTAAATTAGTCAACCGATTCCAATCTCTTTTTTTTTTAAAAAAAAAAAAAAAAACTGTCATGTATCTCAATCTGTATTCACATTCATATATATTTACATATTTGGAATGTATAGCGAAACCAGTCATGAAGGATTTTGAAATAGTTTTGGGAAATCGTTAGATGGTTCTTCTGAAACTTTGTTATTGTAGTATATACTTTTTATAATACTTTCATTATTTATATTATTTATAAATCAATTATCAATTTTACATTTTTCAGATTATTTGCTCGTCTTTAAACAAATTTTTTAAATTTTGTTAGACTTATTTGATGATATTATACTTTTTTTATTAAATCACTTCAAGGATCCATACGATTCACTTTCACTATCGTACTCAATTTTTAGAGAATAACTGCAAATAAAACTAAAAAATTAATATATGACGATAATTTTTCTGTAGAACAATTAATTGAACGATTTACTAGATATAGATAAATCAATATTTATTTAATTGAGGCTTTTTTAAAAAATTTTATTAAGCAAACATAAAAGAAACTTTTGATTTTTTTAATTCAATGACAAAATAAAATCGCAAATAACCGCAACATAAAAATAAAAAATAAAATCTAACTTATATAAGCATTTGAAAAAAAAAAAATAAGCTAGAAAATCAGATAATTACAACTTTGGACACACAATTTCTCAAGACTGTTAATGCAAATAATCTCCATTAAAAACACCAATGAAAAATGACTTATTCCTCCTTTTTAAGATTTCCGGCGTAAGTTCTAGCCTTCTCATAGATACCACCAGTATGTTGCTTTGCCACTTTGAAGCCACTAATAAAACCAATCGTTGAATAAGTTAGATATAACAAAATTATAAAAACGTGTAAGATTTGTTGTTAAACTTACCGATCCATTTGAGTGTGTAAAATCTTGTTGATGTGATTCAATTTTTCGTCAACAAGTTTTTGGTTTTTCTGATATCCTATAGGAGCAGTGAATCCAAGAACAACGGCTGTGTAAAGAAAAGAATAAAAAGGTGACAAGTGTCAATTAAAAAATATTTAAATCTTTTAGCTTCGAACTTTTCTTGAAAGTATAAAATCATACCAATTCCAAAGAATGTTCGGAAACTAATCCAACAACCTAAAGTCCATAATCCATAAAAGATAAAAACATACTATGTTCAAAAATAAAAATAATAAAAATTAGTATTCTGATTTTAGAAGAAACGATCAGAATTCTTTAAATTAAGAAAATAACGTACTTTGATTGTTCTCAATGGATCTTCAACCAAAACGATCCTTTGAATTTCTAGCAGTGAAAAGTTGATCGCTTCGATTGTGAAATCTAAATATTTTTCAACATTTTCGCGTTCAATATGCCATGGCTTTTCTGCCAGAATGGTTCTAATATTAAATAATTCATTTCGTCAATCAAAAATAAAATCAAAAATAAATCGAAATCTAATTTGAACAAGCATATACATACTCATACGGATTGACGGGTTTTTGGTTGAGTAAGGAATGCAATTGTTTTCGACCATTTACATAAACCCAATTCGATCCTATCAAAGTAACAGCTAATGCGCAGAATGTGTTGAACAAGGAATAGTATGAAGTGAAAATCAAGAATGATAAACCGGCTAACAATACAGCTGCGGAATTTGTAGAATTTTCCCAATAGACGAGCTTTTCAACTAATAAATTATACGTTATTATAATAATTAATATAAATGTGAACCAATCTCACTTTTTTCCATAATATATGAAAAGATTACCTTTATAAGTGAAAGTTTTAAATGGATCTAATTGAAAAAAAAAATGAATTAGAAATTTCGTTTTATATGATCACGTGCACTACATTAGATCAAAGCTATTTCATACTTTTGGTTATCCTTTTTGACGAAGCTTCGGTCTTTCTCTCATTATTTACAACATAAGGCCGCTTAGGCGTAATTGGAGAAGCAGCGTCAGAAGAGGAGGAGGAAGAGGAGGAGGAGGAGTGTTCGTCTTTGGAAACGCGTTCTTCAGGTTCATTTGACGTTTCTTTGGTGCTACTCATGTTTGCTGCTTCCTTAAGTGAATCAGGTAATATATCATTAATTGTGTCCATAGTTAATATGATTTATTAAGCGTAACAAACGAAATTTGATAAATTGTAATAAACGAAGTAAAAAAAAAAAAATTTTTTTTTGAATTTTTGAAGAGCGGGAAGTACCAAATTTATTTCTTTTTTAGACGTTTTTATAACAAAGAAATATCTTTTAAAGTACAGACACTTTTGTGAACACAATATTACTATAACGAAAAAAATCAAGTTTTTTTCAACTTGAACTAGATAAGGATTTATTGATGTATTATGAGAAAGATCCCTTGATTGTATAACTAGTTTGATTAAATTTTCTCAAGTTTCTAATATTATGTAGTAAGGCGTTTAATGCAGTAATAATGATGTAAAGCTAATTTTCGATATTACATAATTTATATCTCATCGCTGTCCATTTCTGATTTGTCTGTTTCGACAAAGTCAAAAAGCAAACGAGGCTGAAATTTGGCGGTATTGCAAAATTCAAACGTTTTTTTGTTCACATGTTGGATTTTTTAACAACAAAGAAATCTTAAGTGGACAGACGTGGCATTTCAAGATTCGCGATTCGATCATGCAGAAATATCGATAATATTCTCACATGCACGTGTTTACGTTGATCATTGTGGCTCATATGATGATCATTTCTAAACATGTGTAAATTAAGTATTTAATTAAAGAAAAATCCTTCTATAATTAATATAAATAAGAATATTTTTTTGCTATAGTGTTATTTATTTTTGTTAGATTTATCATTTATGATATGTTACATAATTGATATTTTGTATAAAAATAACAAAACAAAAATATAAAATCTAAATTATAAAATAAACACAAAACTTATACTCAGTTGAATATAAGAAAAATAATTTCTTATGCAAAAAATATTAAAAATAATCAAACAGCAAGATATTTTAATATTGAATATAATATGATAAATCATTAAATAAATGAATTCAAATAGATAAAAAAAATAAAGAAAATAAGTAAGCAGATTAGTTTTAATTAAAAAGCTTTATTTTTAAAAATAAAAAAAAACTTTATACCTGAATTATATAATAAAGAAAATAAGGTCTTACAGTAGCTTACCGCATAATAGGGGTCATAATACCTTGGGTATAATACAAATTTTAAAGAGTTGAAGGCTATACACAGAGTATATTATACAGGAGGATACAGTAGGGATACTGTATATAAGAAGAGTATAAGATTTATAAAGTACCTAAGATATTTATCATATACAGTCACGCCTCGATATAATTAAGTTGCCAATCTAGTTGATCAGAACTTCGTTATAAGAATCTTTATTATAATAGATAATTACTGATTTCATTACACAAATATAATTTTACTATGATATAATTTTTCCAGAAATATTTTCACATTATTT
>CAJVPQ010002334.1:0-14204 GCA_910591825.1 Funneliformis caledonium
TGTTAAAGTAACTTTAATATTCGGTATAAAAAATTAAATCGGCATTTATTTTGATTGGTTAACTATTTATATCACATGATCTGAGGAGTTTCGGAAGGTTTCGCCAATATCGGAAAGTTCTGCCAATATCGTTCAGTTTCGCCAATTTCGTCTTAGTTTCAGCTTATCAGAAAGTTTCAGATTTTAGTCTTTGGAAGCCGAAACATTTTGACTTCAAAATTTTGATTTCGCCCACAACTTTACTAAAGGTTCTAATAGTTCTGAAGGCTCTGATAGTCCTAAAATTTCAGTTGAGGAGATAGATTCTTTAAGAAATAATAGATTAAAGGTCAGTTATAATATTAGTTTTTATTTATGTTAGAGATTACTTACTGCATAACATTTGTGAGAATTTGCCTTCAGTGGATCTAGAAGCTCTATTTTTTAATTGTTGGATTCCAACAAGGATCTCATTTCATATAGTAGATCTTTTTTTTTGTTTACGTTTGTGCATGTTGTTAAAAGAAAAAGATGTTAATAAAGGAAAAAAAAAGTTAGAAAAATTCTGAATGTAGAAAAACTAAAACTATTGTTAAAGGAATTTCAAGTGTAGAAAAAAATGTCGTTAGAGAAATTCTAAGTGTAAAAAAATTATTGTTAAAAGAATTGAGAATAGAAGAAACCGGTGATTTATATATTAAAAAAAATGTGCATAATTACATAATAATTGTTTATATTATTCTAAAAATAAATTCAAACTGATATATAATTATTAAATATTAGTTAAATTAATATAATTGTTAAATTGATGATAAGTGAAATAAATTACCGTAAAATTTGCTAAATAAATCAATTAAATGATATATTATAAAATTATTAATAAATTTGCTTCACTGAACAATAATAAAATAGTAAATAAAATAAATATTTTCATCACAAATAAATCATAAATCCTATAAATCTAATTGAGATATCTTTGCTTCAAATTCTAGTAATAACATTTAGAAAAAAGATAAATATAATGGTTAAATATCGTTGTGAAATTTGTAGAAGAGAATTTTTAACAACTAGCAGATTAACATGACACGTCAATACCATGCATCAAGGAAGAACAACGCTTTTTCATGAAACTGAACCTAGATATCAGCAATCAATCCATCAGCAATCTTGCAGAATGTCAATATCAGAACATGATAAAACCTTATAGAGTATACTAATTACGAATACAAATTTTTCTCAAGTTGACAATGTTGATGTTGATGATATTGATATTGACGATGTTATTGTTAGGATAGAAGTTGATAATAAAACACGATATAATCTGTGAAGCAGAGTGCAGGATATGAAATCAGATAACATTGAAGAAAAAGACGAAATAGAAGAAGAAAATGTTAAAGAGAGTGACGAAGAGTTACAATCACCATTAAACATCAGGAAATTGATTTTGATTCTAAAGATCTTTAAGGAGCAACATTGGATGATGCTTTGGATATTATTGAAGGAAAAAATAAATCAGAACATATAGCAGAATGGCCAAATGATACTTATTATGACTTTATGAAGTTAATAGTAAAAAGTAACATATCAAATAAGATCAAGGATAAAATAATTAAATTTTTTAATAAAAATAGCAATTTGGAAAAGTCTTCATTACCAAAATCGACAAAAGATGGTAAAGCTTACCTCAATCAAATAAATTTACCATCAATAAACTTCAAAGAAAAAACTGTTAAATTTAAATTCTATTATCATCCAATTTTCTATGCAATTCAAACTCTAATGCAATGACCAGAAGTAGCTGATAATTTTGTTTATAAAGAGGATCTAAAATTTTTTCAGGCAATAAAAGTGAAAGAATATTCAGAGAACCATATGAATGTGACTGGTGGCTAGATATAGAGAAGACACTTCTACCTTTGAATAATCTGTTATTGATAATCCTGTACTCAGACACAACAACTCAGTAAAACTTCAGGCTATCTAGTATTCTTAATACTTGAGAACCTTCTAAATTGATTTCAAAATTCTCTAGAGTTAAAAGTCCTTTTGGGATTTTTACCTAAAATTCAGGGTTTAGGAATTAAAATAACTGAATCTTTTTGAAGCTTTTAACGTGAAATATATCACAAATGTTTTAAAATCATACTTCAACTCTTATTAGAAAACCTGATATGTTATATTTCAGAATCAAAGGATGTGAAATAACTTTTGCTGCGCGAATTTCATTTATCCTTTTAGATATGCTTGAAGTAGATGAAGTAACTGTTACATACAAGTCAGCGTGTAGCAACATGCCATATCATACTTGTATAGTTTTGCGAGAAAATTTAAATAAAATAGACCATGAGCCAGCTTCTCTTAGAACATACGATAATATGTAGAGTGTAATTAGAGATGACCAAGAAAAGAATCACTCTGTATATTATACTGAAAACGCATTCTGGGACTTTACGTAAATATTGGTTACTATTTAAATTATTTGAAATTAATTATGGATTAGTAATTAATTTTTTTTTTAGAAATCTGAATATATATGAAGTTTGTATTCCTGATCGTATGCATCACATCGATCTTAGGCTCTTTAAATATCAATTGGAATTTACGCAAGATATTTTGAAGGAAGTCAGAGGAACAAAATTACTGAATGTTTTTAATAATCATCTTCACTAAATTTCTCACTTTTCTGATCTAAAACTTATAAGTAAGTTAGGCAATTTAAATGTGATTACTGCAGTGGACTATTGCTATATAATGAAAATTGCAATTTTCGCATTAGATGAAATTTTCGATAAATGGAACCAAACAACTTGTGATGAACTTTGCAATCTTATATAAGGTTTGGTAAAATATATTTAATGAGTAGAAAAGATTCGTATACTGAAAGTGAATTAAAAGCCTTTGAGATAATTATAGTTGGCAATAACTGAATAACATCAACTTTTAAATTAGTTAACAAGTTTCTAATCAAAATAGGAAGAAATTATTGGTTGGTATACTAACTTTAAAAGTATTTTCTCTTAATTATCTATGACAGATTGTAGTTTTCCTAAACTATATAGCTAGCAGTATCATGTGAGTGAATATCTAATTTTTTTAACTGAAATTCACAAGTTATCGTTATATCTTATTTTCGTTCTTGTTTAGTTGCTGTAACTCGTAAATACAGAACGCTAAATGGCTTATTGACAGAAATATACGAAAATTTTTATAAATATTATGTAAAAAATCCTTACTGTTTATCAAACAGAAAGGAAGTAATACGTCAACTAATAAATACAGTTAGTTAAAATCTGATAAATACTAAATTTAAAACATTAATAAATATATAGTAAAATAAAATAATATAAATTTTTACTTATAGGTAAAGTGTAAAGAATTGACTCTGACAATCAGAAAAGTTGTTTACTGTAAACTGAAGAATTCAGAAAAATTCTCTGGAAAATATCTTTGGATACCATCGATATAAAATAAAGTCTTTAAAGAAATCTGAAAATCCGCTGTACCAAAATTTTATTGAAGGGTTATCACAGATAATTTTGACATTAGATATCTTTTTGGATATGTCTTCATAAGATTCTGAAAGTGATGATTTTTGTATTAAAGTTTACGATGCTGTCTACTTAGAAAGTGGTGAGATTTTAAGAACGACAGGAGATTTCTAAGGTAAAGAATGGTTTAGCAAAGTTGCAGTAACTTATACAAAGGATTAAGAGTAATATAGTTCAGATAAAGAAGCGTGGTATAGAAAAGTAAGTGAACCTTGATTAATATTGAAAGTATACCTTTTTATTTTAGTTAATGTCTTTAACAATAGAATATCATTTTAAAAGGTATTATTTCTATTTAAATTCTTTCAGGGGTTGTCAAAAGCTTTATATGAACTTGCTCTTATTCGCTGATATGATATTGAACTAAATGAACCTGAATTTTACAGTTGTTCACAATTGTATTATACTAAAGATTATAACATAATCCCTATCAGTTCTATAAACTAAGAGGTACATATTGTATCAAGATTTAACAAAGATAATAAATTTTTATTAAATAAATATTTATTTCAAAAAAAAACTTTGTAACTTTTCAAAATAAAAAATGTTTCATAACTTTTTGAAATAAAAAAAAATAATTCAATAAGTTTTGAAATAAAAAAAATGTTTTATATCTCCTTGAAATATAAAAAAAACTTGTGATTTTTTTTTTAAAAAGTCTATTTAAAGTTTAAGATTATCAAATCTACAATTATTTACAATTTAGAAGATTATTACAGATCTGCATTAAGTGATTACCCAAAAAATTTACGAGTCTGTATTTTGTAAAACTTCGCGGATTTCTAGAAAAAAAGTATATAAAAAAGTAGAAATCTGTGAAAATCGCAGATTATCGCAGGTCTAACCCTGAAAAATTTCCTGATATATTACTATTATTCTTAAAGAAATTGTTTAGAAAAAAACAAAAAAAATTCTGATATTAATAAGTATTGTGATAGGCAATTAATGTGCCATTTTTCTTATAATAGTTACGTTAAGATTACTATCTATGAAAATTTTACATTATCTAAAATAGAAATGAAACATATTTTACATTTAATATGGTTAGATACTTTAATTTTAGAGAATATCAAAACTTTTATATTAGAAAATATAGATCTACTCTCATGAAAAATCTATAAAAGACTTGTCAAACATGATCTAAATACTAATATTCGTTAAAAATAAATTCATTTTAGTAGGTAGAACTTAGTAAAAACTGATACAAGTGAAATAAAAATGCTTTTATTTCTGTAATTAAATAGCTTAAGAAGAAATCTTACAAAATTATATTTTACAAAGAATCACTAAAAGCTTTTGATTTTTTAACTGAATTATGAAATATATTACAAAATTCTCAATTTTCAATTGGTAAAATTGAAATAGATGCTATATGTAAGTAAGTATATTAAATTATTATTATATATTATTATAGTTATCTATATAAGTAAATAATTTATATGCATATTTTATTTTTTAGATAATACAAATAATTTAAAATTTGAGCTATATGTTATTCAAACTGAAATTGATGGTATAAAAATTTTGATAGTATATTTATTTCTTGAAAATAATAGAAATTGTAGTAATAGTGTATGAACTGAAATCATAATTAACTTTTTAGCTCAATTAAAAATTTGCAGACTTGAACTAAATTTTTTTATAATGGATAAGAACTTTACTCAGATCTTAGCTGCAGGTTTTATATAAAAGAATATTAAAATACAACTATGTCTTTGACATATAAAAAAGCAGTATTAGCAAAATTATCAAGTAGCAAAATTCACAAGTCAATTATAATAGTCTGACGGCTTAACAAAAATTTTCATTTATCGATCCTTCATTTAAACTAACTTTAACTAAAGACAAAGGTTATTTTTGTCTAAAAGAATTATATCAATTAATTTGGAATTTTATGATAACACTTACACTAGTACTAATAATTCTAATAATAGATGGTCAATTTCTTTCTTCAGATATTATTTGAATAATGACAGTAGAAGAAGCATATAACTTTTGTGTTTAACATTCCTTATCACATGTTTGAACATATCTATGGAATGAGTGATATAGTCTAGAACATTGAAAATTATGGTTAAGAGCAGGATGCTATGATAAAATTTTCATATTGAAAACAAATATATTTATAGAAATATATTAAAAGGTTCTAAAGCGTAACTTTTTATATAAATTTTTTTGTTCACACTTAGATTTGGTTGTTTTTGTTATTATAGAGCAGGTAATTCCTCACAACCAAAGAAAATTTGAGTAAGTATTTTTATTAAAAAGAGAAAAA
The DNA here is from genome assembly GCA_910591825.1 of Funneliformis caledonium. Taxonomy (NCBI): domain Eukaryota; kingdom Fungi; phylum Glomeromycota; class Glomeromycetes; order Glomerales; family Glomeraceae; genus Funneliformis; species Funneliformis caledonium. The sequence goes on from CAJVPQ010002334.1 coordinate 5,803, forward strand.
GTAGAATAGCGAAAAGTTTTCAAAAAAGAATAAAAAACTTTTGACATAAATAATTAATAATAATACATATTTAACTGACATTAACAATTAGATTTATGGGTATCCAGCATTTTTAACTAGCTAATTTTTCATTTGTAAATATCTCATAAAATATAAAGAAATAGTATCTATCAAATTTTTTAATCAAGTTTACTATCATTACTAATATCTATTTTTTAAAATTTCATTACTACAAATTGGTGATTTCAAAATATCTATAATAAGTTCAGAAGGTGATAATTTATATGAAGAAGATAATTTACAAGATTATAAAGAGTTATATAGTCAACTTATAGTTACAACTAAAAGAATACTTGAGATTCTTAAAGGTAATATTAGAAATAATTAATAATATTTATAGTACAATCTTTTATTAATTATGTATTTAATTTTTATTTAGAATAGATCAACAAAATAAAGAGAATTTCAGATGGATGAAAAGTATCGAAAAAAATTTTAAACCAATAGAAACTATGATGTCTGAAATTACTTTATATAAAGGAGAATAATTTCTCAAATATTTAAGAAATCATTCACATAATACATTATTATTTAATTAATTTTTAAATATTTACAAATTTTTGTTAATTGATAAAGTAATAAAATTATATATTTATTAAATTTTAATGTTAAGATATTTAGAATTTTTTATTTTATTTACTTAAGAATATTTGTTCAAAATATATTTGAACATTTGATTTTTATCAGATTTTTTTTACGATATTAAAATTTTGAAAAATAAATTTAAGCACAATTTTTCTATAATAAAATATCACTAAGTAATTAAATAAATCTTATTAAATATCAAAAACTACTATATAATATTATAACAAAAAAGAGAAATTTCTTAAAACTCATTTATTTTCATTATAATGATAATTTTTAAGAATTTGGCCTTTTAAATATTAACTTTTTAGTAATAGAGTTTAATCAAAATTTTGATAATTTGAGCTAATCAATTCAGGCAAAATTATAGATCATGTAGGAGTAAAAAATTTTTTGATGATACTGGAATAGATTGCGATTATATATATAATTATATATAAAATTATAGTTTAAATGTTAAATGATATTTAGAAAAAAAATTTGTTTATTGAGTAATATCTGATATATAAAAATATTGCTTAATGTAAAAATTTAACAAAACTTTTAAATATATTAAATTATATAACATATAATTTACTAATAATTTTACTCATCTATTGAAATTAAACTAAACTCATTAGATTTGTAATACTATGAGTTAATAAATTTCATTCTTTTATAGATAGAAATATAAAAACACTCATATATATAGGGTTAAACTATTAAAATTGTCTTACAGAACTCTACCAATCAAAATTGAGATTTTTAATTCATGTTATTATATGATATATAAACTTTATTTAGTTAAATTTTTATAGTTGATTATTTTATTAACAAAGTAAGCAATTAGGCTTTTAAAATTTCTCATCTTTTTATATAGCACAATTAAAAATATAAATTTAGAATTTAAAAATGATCAACATAAAATTTGGTAGTTTTTTAGATCCTTATAAAATTCAAAATTTTAACTTTAACTATTATTTGAATGTGTGATTAAATAGAAAGTCTGAAAAATATTTAATATTACAGTAAATATTTTTTTTTTAAAATAAAAATAATAAATATAAAAAATAATTTTTTATTTAAAAATTAAATTTTTTAATAAATTAGTGTAACAATATCTTGTAAGGTGATTTTAATAGCAAAATCTTAAGTATTATAAAAATTAATCCTATAAAAATAATTTTTATAATAGCAAAAATTTTAAAATTATAAAATAATAATTTAATAATAAAATTTTAAATAATAAATTTAAGTATTATCTTATTAATTAATTTGAATTAATATTTAAAAATAAAACAATTTATTATTGGTTAGAAATGTTTACTATGACATAATATTTTTTTAATCATAATTTACTCAAAATCAATTTTTTATCCTATAAGATAATTTTAATAACTTAACTCTTATATAACTATAATCTTAGTTTACTAATAGTTATTTCTTTTTATTTTCATCTTCAGATGAATTTTCTCTTTTAGTTCTATAATAGTAAACACAAATATTAGTTTGAATAATAATTTTAAGTTATTTATAAGAAAAAATTGAGAAAAAAACATATATATTATTATATTCTTAGCTGATAAATTATTTGATAAAGTTTTGTATAAATTGTATAATAGATGAACATACTATAAGAATATAAATTCTGAAATTTCAAGTGATTCATTATTATATTTTTTTATTTCTTTTATTTGAATTATCTTTATAAATATTATCATCTTTATCTATTAAATCCCATTTTTGAGTAAATATAATTATCATTAAATATTATAATATTCTTTTTAAACATTATGTAAAAAAAAATTTGATTATCAATTTTATCAATTTAAATTTATTTAAATATTGTAATTTTGTTAGTATAATATAAGCAAATTTGTCATATATTTTAAATACAAAAAACTTTAAATCAATTACACAACCAAATTTGACTGCAAGATAATTTATTATATAATAATTTATTTATTGCATAAAAATTTAAGTTTAGCAAAAATTACAGGTAAATTTTGTCATATTATAGATAAAAATTAGTATTATAATATTTTTTAATAAATTTTGTTATTTAATACATTTTTTATACAATAATTTAAATCTAAAAAAATTGTAGGTAAATTTTTTTACATAATTAATGAAAGAATATAAGTTATATTTATATTTAAAGTATAGATTTTATAAAATCTAAAAAATTTACTTATAAAAGTATAAATATATATTATTTATTTATCAATTCTTTAAATTAAAATATTATAAATATTATTATATTAATTTCTTTTTAATATAAATTAAAATATAGTAAATATCAAAAAATAATAATTATATATAAGGTTAAATAAAAAAAAGTTTAGATTTTTATAATATAAATTTTAAATTTAATATGGTTACCTGAATTTTTTTATATAATGTATTTTACTGAAAATAAGCACATTTTGAAAATAAATACAAATATATTTATACAAGACCTAAATATAAGTATATTTGTAAAATTTATTGTAAAAATCTAACTAAACATATTATAAATACAAAATAATATTTACAAAAAAGAAATAAGCTATTATATTTTATTAAAAGTATTATCACTAATTACTTTTGTCATTAGTTTCACTTGTTACTAATTTCTCAATTTCTGATTCTACTATATTAATTTCAATTTTGATTCTTCATCGACTTTTAATTTATCAGTCTCGATTTCTAATTCCTCCTTATCTATATTAAAATTTACTAATGAATCTGTTATACAATACTTTTTAAAAGATTCAATAATGATTTTATCAGAAATTTTCTTCTATAATCGCTTAACTTAACTATATACATTGCTTATTTTAATATATTGAAGGTTTTTGTTAGCAGTATTTCTAGCACTGCTACTTACCATTTACAAATGTCACTCTTTCAAAGATTATCCTTAAATGACTTGTTAATTGCAACATCAAGAGACTAGTAGATACTTATTAATCTGTTAGAAATTATCGCTAAATAAACATTACTTTTGCAAAACTTATTTTTGACCAATTCTTTTAGGTAGCCTTTGAACGAATTATATACTAGCATTGTTAGATTCCTTAAATCTATTATCATTAAATTAATTAATATAATTTTTTATCAAGTTAACATCCATTTATTCATTCTTTTAGAACTAAACTATCATATCAGAAGTAATTTTTTTTTTCATTGTATGCTAATTTTTTTCCTTTAAATATGCAAATAAGAGATAATTTGATCCTATTTTATTAAGTAAATTCAAATTTAGTAAGATTAAAAATCTACAATATTTGCAGAAACTACTAAAATATGTAGACAAAGACAAGATTTCAAAAACTTACCATTAGCACATATAAGAATAATTATAAATCAATTTTTTTCATTTTCAGTCTCATAAATATATACTGTTTTTTCATTTCTTTGATTAACTGTAAAATTACCTACCATATCAAACCAAACAGGTGTTTCATTCATATTATAAATATCATGCATTTTAAAAGATATTTCTATCTTAAGTTAGATGACAAATCTATTAAAATTCTCTAGTAATTCTTTAGTATATTCTAGGAGTTTTTGAGATATTTTTATGTGTTACATAATACCAATTCATATTTTTCAAAAATTTTTGTAACCAGCTAAGTGATGACTTAAAATTATTTATTAAATTATAAATGATTATTATACTTAATTCACTTAAAATTTCCTTCATTTTATTTTGTATTATTAAGTAATTTATAACTAATCCTTATTTTCGTTACCCAATAATCTAATTATATTAAACTTTTTTAGCTTCAAGATATAAAGCCTTTCAACTAGAACTAATTTTCTTTTTTTTTACTACTTATCTTGATTGTCCAGGTCTTACTTACTCTAACCCAATAACCAACCATACTAATATTAAGATTAAAGTGGTTTTGTTGTTGTACATCTATCATATTATTTTATATAATTAATAATTTCTCTTTTCTTCTCAATAGAATATGAAATTCATCTAATCTTTCTAACATCTCTTTTATATTTTTGTAACATTTTTTTTTAACAGGTTTAAAATAGATTTATATATCATTAACTAAGATGATATAATAATTATCAGATAAGATTTAGCATAGCTTTATATAAATTATGTGAACTATCTAAAAATAAGTATCTCTATAATAAAAAAAGTATGTTTATTTTTAGTAAAATATGGTATATACTATTCATGAATATATAGGAGAAATTAAAAATTTAAGAATTTTATCTCTTATTTATATTTTAATATCTAGTAATCTGAAGAATATTATCAAAAGTTATTTAAAGTTTTAATTAATTTTAGTAAAAAATATAATATTAAACTGAAACAACAATTTATTTTAACAGATTTTAAACAAGCTGCTATTAATTTTAATTAAGCAAATTTCAAAATATTCAAAACAAATAATATTATTTTCACTTAGTTCAAAATATTTATTATAAAATATAAACTTCTAAATTTATTACTAAAGATAGTGTTATAACTAGTTACAACTATGTAATACTTATTTGTTATCAGTTGCAACTAGTTGCAACTTAATTTTTGTTAATGTCACAATTGATTACAATTATATTTATTACTAGTTGTAACTAGTTACAGCATTATTTTTATTTGCTATATAATATAGTACTGATAAAAATTTTAGTTTATTAATTAATATATACCAGTTTGGCTTTTTACCTCCTAAAAATATTTTTATAATATTTGATGAATTAAAAACTTATATGTCAGTAGAAGCTGATAGAATTATGAAATGGTTTAAAAAGTATTATATTTGTGATAGAGTAAGATGTATATTAATAAATGAAAATGTAATATAATCTATATCAATATTTTTGCTTTTACTTTAGTTAATTACTAATAATTTTAAATATTTATTTCTTCAGACTCAAAACTTTATAAAAGCTTGATATCAAAAGTAAGAAATATTAATAGATAATATATATATAGTGTATTACAAAAAGACTAGAATTAAAAAAATAGTTATAATTTCATATTGATAATATATAATAATATGAAAATTTTTTTATTTAAAAGGTAAAAATAAGTTTATTATAATAATAAAATTTAATTTTCTATTATTTTTAATGATAAACTTACAATATTATTTATTAAATCTGTAAGATTTGTTAAAATGTTATTTAGAATTTTTATTTATTTTTTAGTTATAAATCTCATCAATTCAGTAAAATTTTTTAGCATTCTACATTCTTTTTAATAATAGTCTATAAATGTCTATTAGATTTAAGTCAGGAATGTTTGAGGATCAATCTATAACTTTGGAATATTATTTTAGAAAAATTTTTAACAAAATAACTTGTATATTTTAGATCATTATCTTGCTAAAGATACTAATCATCTTTAAGCATTTCATTGATTTCTGTGAAGTCAAAAAAGTGTGACTTATTTAGTAAAGTTACAAAAAAAATTATTTTTACACGAATATTAATTTCAGTCAATATAAAATATTAGATATAAATAGTATCGAACCTGTTGAACAACTTTTACTTAGAGATAAAAGGTAATTAACTTTGATCTAAATGCTCAAATTATCTTGTGAAATTAAAAAAAAAGGTCTGCATAATTAATAAAGTTATAAAAACATATATTACAATACGAATATTAATCCAATCAAGATTAAATTTTATATACAAATAGTATTACACCTGCTGAATAACTTTCATATAAAAATAAAAGCGATTGACTTTGACCAAAGTGTTCAAATTTCCTTGTGAAGTCAAAAAGTGTGACTTATTTAGTAAAGTTACAAAAAAAATTATTTCTATACAAATATTAATCCCAATTAATATAAAATATTAGATATAAATAGTATCAAACCTGTTGAACAACTTTTACTTAGAGATAAAAAGTGATTGACTTTAACTAAAATATTCAAATTTTGTCATGAAATCTCTGTATTAATATTTATAAAAAAAGATATTAAATAAATATAAAAATTAGATAAAAAAAGTACATTTAAAAAATATAATAGTTCAAAAAGAAAAATTAATACTAAAATAAGATTAGAAAATTGATCATCAGTGAAATTACTTGTGTAATTGTAATTGATTATCAAATTAAATAAATTAAATATTTAATAATTCTGTATAATTTCTATATACTTTAATTTTAAAAAATATGCAAAAATCAATTATGATATAGAATTACTAAAAATATATTAATAATATATTATTTTCATATTAATTTTATATACAAATTTCTTATATGGTATATTATATATTAGGTAAGCTATTTTAAAATGCTAAAATTTGTCTCTACAAATTTAAAATATTCTGATTTCTTTATCTAATTACTAATTAAAAAACAAAATTTTCATATAACAATTCATTAGTATAAGTTTATTATTTTGCTATAATAATTAATACTTTATTTAATTAGGTTTAAATATTAGTTTACAACTTCAAATATTTTGTTAAAGATGATTAACATTCTATTGATATAATAGTTATTTAGCAAATTTTCTTACAATAATTCTTAAACATGTTTATCTTTATTCTAATATAAAAATACTAACAAAAGATTCTTATTCTCATTAATATAAATTAAAATAATTATGTTTCTCTTTTTTAAATATTATCTCTTTTTCTTATAATTATATCACTTTTTCTAATAGTTTTTAATCTAAATTTAAAATTTATTTAATTAATATTATAACTGTAAATTCTGATTTCTACTATTATTTAACTAATTCCTAAAATTATCTATTCATTAATTGAATTATTTAATAAGTTCTAATATTGATTATACTTAGCTATCATATTTTACAAAGTAATTTGAATAGTATTTAATAAGCTTCTAATATTATCTAATATATTAGCAGGATTTTACATAGATATCTTAATATCTCAAATATAATCCTTAATCTAATTTAATCTTCTATTAATATTTTTAATAAGATCAGCTATTACTATATTTAAATTATTTATTAGAATTTTTATTTATAAGAATTTGGATTTTTATTTTAAGATATTCAACTTTATCTTTTATTCTTAAAATATAGATATCTTGAATAATATTAATATTACTTTTATACTTTAAATTCTATTATACTTATCAAAATTACTTCTTAAATAATGTAATCTCTATTTTAAAGAATATTTTTTTCATAAGTTAGATTTATAAAATTTTAATAGAATATTATTCTATAATATTATTCAAGTTCTTTTATGTAAGAGTAATTTTTTTTCTTATTATTCTTATTTATAGAAATCTTATATTAAAGCTTATTATAAAACTTTTAATTCATATCTAAAGCTATAAATATATTAGATTAAGTATAATATTTTATTCTAATTTATAGTATTATCATAATAATTCTGTTTCAAGAATAAAGTTTTACAATAAGCTGAACTACTTGTAAGTCAAATAAGTCAGCTTATTTAGGTTTAGTTCGAACTACTGTTATATCTAAAAATGATATGCAAAAATGATTTTTTTTTTATAAGTGCAGCAGTCTCACATGATTTTTATTAATATTTATAAATTTACAAGAAAAACAAAATAAAATAGAAAATACAAAAATATCTATAAACTAATCTAGTAAACTAAACTACTTTATCAATATCAATCTTACACTTTACTGAATTAAATCATACATTAAAAAGAAAAAGAAGTTAATCTAAACTAAAATACAGATATTAAACATTTAGAAAGAAGGACGTGGTTACTGCTATATTAGAAATTTGACCAATACAGTAGCGGTCATAAGTATCTGACCGCCCGAGATCGTCCAAAATTATTATATAACTACCCCTTAAATTTTCCA
>CAJVPQ010002335.1:0-14201 GCA_910591825.1 Funneliformis caledonium
AAAAAAAAAAAAAAAAAAAAAAAAAAAAAAAAAAAAAAAAAAAAAAAAAAAAAAAAAAAAAAAAAAAAACCAAAAAACCTGTCTGCTTATTATAAGAAAACAAACCTCCTCGAAAATAAACAAAATTCGAATTGTCACCTGACCAATTATGTCTCGTGACTTAAGAAGACGCCAAGCCACTATCGGATTAATAATAAATAACAAAATGAAAAAGTAAATAAATAAACCGGAAAATTTAGATCATGGCTACCCCACAAACCGATGAGAATGCCTGGACAACCTTTGAAAAACTGTTGCTTATACAGGCTGTTTATAAACATGGAGACAATTGGCTTGCTATTTCACGTACGATGAAAAGTCATCCAATGGTTTCTCACCCTTCAGAATTTTTCACTCAAAAGGTTAATTGAAATTTCTCGAGTGGTTTTATTTTTCTGAATTATTGCTTTTTGAATCGAGTTTGTGCAATACTTTATTATTTATTTTTATTTTTTTATTTTTTGCGAATAACTTATATTTTAGAACTGTAGTACTAAGTATAATACTTTAGTAGATCCGTTAAAGAATGAAGCAGAAATTGAAGAGTATGTTTTGTTTTTTTTTTTTGTTTATGATTCGAGATATTTATTAAAGAATAGAATTTAGGCTTGTATACAGTGTTGGACATTTATCTCATTGGACATATATAAACTTATATGTCCAAATCTAACACTGGCGTGTATAATAAAAGTGATGAATTTAGCTTTGACATGACTTTTGATAAATAATAATAATAATTTTTTTTTTTTTTTTTAAAAAAAAAAAAAAAATTATTAAAAAAGTGGTTTGGGTGGGAAAAAAAAAAAACAAATATCCATTTAATTAATTTTCATTCTGAATAAAAAAAATATCAAAAAATACCGATCATTTTTAGTGAGCATAAAAAGAGATCTGGAGAATATGTAAATGGTATTTAGGAAGTTAAAATTTTTGTTTGCAATGATCATTTTTTTTTGTTTTTGTTTTTGTTTTTGTTGTTTTTAAACAAATTTTTCTAAAAAAAAAAAAATAAATAAAATAAAAGACAAGCAACGTATGCCTTGGACCGCGAAATTGGCTCGACAACTTTATCATGAACGTATTGCTGAACTGAAATCATTAATAACTTCAGATGAACAAAAATTTCGGTAAATTCCGATAACATTTTTTTATATTGATCTTTTAATTTAAAAGAAAAAAAATTAGTTTCATTTCATTTTCTATTGAAAAAAAAAGGAAACTTGTAACCGAAATCGATGAAATTAAATCGGGACAATGGGATAATAAATTTGCTGAGATGATAAAAGAAGAACAAAAAAAGAAAGATCAAGAAAAGAAAGCAGCAGGTGAAAGTGTCTCTAAAATATCAACGGTGGAACCTAAAGGGTCAACTGATTCTTCGATTTCCGATGTAAATCTTAAGGTTGAACCTTCAGTAGCTGAGAAGATTCTTCAACCTGTAGTGAAAATTGACAAGAATGTTACAACCGCCTCAATAATAGAAAAGGAAACAATTATTAAAAATGTAGAACCACAATTAACAAGAGTCAAAACTAAACCAACTGAAATGGTTCCAAATGTAGAAGATATGAAAATTGATGTGGTCCCTTCTTTGAAGTCATCATCAAGACCTACTGAAGTTAATGATGATGTGCTACAACCTCAAACACCATCAACACCACTTTCAGATCTAAATGATAACTTGATTATCGTTCCCTCAAAGGGTCAAAATGTTCAACAAGTACCAACAATTGTTGTAAGTACTGAAGGTGATAAATTACGAAGAGGCAATGTTGATCAGCTTCTTGTGGAAGATGATGTTATGATGGATATTGATGAGAAACTTACACAAAAGTCTATGGATGCATCCTCATCGGTTCCTACACAAGAATCAATATTAGAAACAGATGTTTCTAAAGTTAACCAAGCTAAAAAAATAACCGTATCTCCAAATACAGAATCTGTCAATGTAACAGATACTCCACAAACTATCGATTGTGAAGTTGCAATGGACATTGATGAACCTAAAGTAGAATTTATAGCAACAGAAGATGCTATCAAAAGTCCTTCAAAGGTTCACCTTTCTGAGATTAATGTAACTTCACCAACCTCTATTGAAGAAATAGAAGTAAATATTAATCAAGAACATATATCTAAAGAACAGTATGAATCGAAAGGTCAACCTCATAAAATTGCAAAGGAAAAAATTGAAAGTAAAGAGATTATTGTAGCGAAAGGCAAGGAACCAGAAATTTCTGAGACTAAATTAAAACAATCAGTGGGTTCAATAAAGGAAGAATTTTCACCTTATATTATAGAAAGTTCATTCACTGAACAAGTAACCAAGTCGGATAAAAAGGAAGATATCTCAGTAGAAGAGGATGATGATGAGGAAGATGTGCGTATGGTAGATTTATCAACCCTTCCCGAAGAAAATGAGGATGACGAAAAATATAGTTCGATAGGAAAGGTCACCCCTACACCTTTGATAGAACTCAAGGAACCTTTAACTTCTGGTGCTGGTTTGGCGTCTACTTCACCAGTTCCTATCGTTTCGACAACTCCTTCTAATGCAGCACCTTCGCCTTCTGGGGATCGTAAGCAATTAATTATTTGGAGTCGCAATACTTTTAAAGATATATTCAATTTCTTATATAACACTTAAATTTTTAGTCGTCCCTTCAACTCCTCCCCCTCTTGATACAACACCAAGCGGAGAAACTCCAGGTAAAATAAGTAATATTTTATAGTGCTTATTTTTTTAACACGTTTTTGCTTTCAAATTTGTTTATAAATTTTTATTTTTAGATGATAAGAAACTTAAGACATGGCAGAAACTGGTTTCTATGATATTACTCGAAATTAGTAATCATCGGTTTGCTAGCGTTTTTCAAAACCCAATCAGGGATCAAGATGCACCTGGTTATTACGACATAGTAAAACAATCAATGGACTTAAGAACTTTGAAGAAACGTCTTCGCGAAGGGGTATCTTAATTTAGTAAATTCAAAATTTTTTTACAAGATCAATATTTAACCACTAGCTTTTTTTTTTTAAAAAAAAAAAAAATCAATTTAGGCTATCTATGATACCAATTTATTTCATCGTGATTTAATGTTAATGTTTATGAATGCCTCGGTGTTTAACAGAGAAGAAACAGATATCCACCAAATGGCGTTAGAAATGAAAGATCACGTCGAAACATTAATTGCGGAATTTAAAAGAAGTGAAGTTTCAGGAGGAGCGCATGAACCAGCTACACGAAGAAAGAGTATGGCCATAGACGGTATGAAACTACGGCGTCTTTAACATAAAAATTTCCATAAATTTTTTTTTTTTTTTTTATGTTAAAGTTGATAAGAATTTTTGATGGTGGGATCATGTCAACACTTATATGTATACTCAATTTGTTTCTCGTGATGGGTGCTTTTATTTTTTTTTTTTATATTATTATTATTATTATTTATATATAGGCAATGAAGCTGCTTTCTTCACAAGTGACAGAAGAAGTGAAAACGACAGAACTGTTGTAACAGGTTCTTCACGAAGTGGTAAATTCAAGAATGATACTGCGGATCAACGCCCGACAAAGAAGCCTAAAAGATTATCTATCTCTTTAAAAAAGTCCGATATCAACTGAAATTAATTAGATTTCTTATATTTATTGTTCGTCTAAATTCAAATTTTTACATTTTGCATTCTGTCTGAATTTGAATTTTTTTGGGGTAAGATTTTATCGTTTTTATTGTTTCATTCTAAAGGTCATCCTTTAGCCTAAGCAATCATGTATGAAAATTGTTTTTTTTTTCATTGCATTTTTATTTCTCATAATTTGTTCTGCAATATACAGTGAGATTTTAATGATTTATTGCAAGTATGCTGAAAATGCTCGAAATTTACTAACTCATCGTAATAATAATAAAAAAGAAAACCAACTCATTATTATAACCGAGATTCATAGAATCTCTAATTATAATACAAATTCTAATTGTTCTAATTTTAATTTTTCTATGGTTTAAAAGGAAATGTTCTTTTATTGAAATGTATTTGATTGATGTATTGCGGTATTTCCCAACTAATCCTATAACATCTACAATTCGCAAATCTTCCAAAGAAATCATTCCAAATATGAATCGCTACAAACAAAATAAAACATTTTCGTTAGAAGACCCATTGGAAAAAGAGAACAAAAAAAATTTAAATAAAATTCAAAAAAAACTATCAGACCGAATTAAAAGATTCTATTGGAAGTAGATTCTATTGGAAGTAGATCCTAAAAAGATATAAACATCGATAATTTACATTCAATTAAATTTCGATTTTTCGATTGTATCGACATCGGCAGACTTTATTTCTTTGTATTTTGACTTAAAAATTGTGAATTCATATTTAAATTAGCAACTTTTTTTTGCATTTGAGTTGCTCTAACGGAATCGTTATTCGTAAAAGCTGGAGGACGACCCAATCTTTGATGATTAACATTAACAACAGGCGAATCAACATCCATCACGAAATTACTATCATCAATAGTTATAGGATTAGGCAGGCTCCCTAACGGGATCATCTGTTGCACGCCGGACGATTGACCTGTCGATTGAATTATTTGCTGCTGCTGTTGTTGTTGTTGTTGTTGTATCAGAAAAGTAGCAGGTCGAAATTGAGGTGGTATAGATAAATAATTCGAGGACGATATTTGTTGTTGTTGTTGAGAATACTGCAGGGCCAACAACGATGTAAAAACGCTTGGATGATGGCGTTGTTGGAGTTGAGGCTTTTGTGCTGACGTTAAAAGATGCTGCTGGTACGCTGTCTGTATTTGAATTTGACCAGCAGAAGGTTGGTTCCTTTGTGATGTATTCACGAATTGTGGTACACCAAGAGTATTATAGGTTATGGTTGGACTTACTTGTGTTAACATATGAGAAACCTGTTGTAACTGAGGAGGTCGTGTTTGATGCGAACTTTGTAAATTTAAAACTGGTCTCATTAAATTTACATTCATGGTAGGATTGATTCTACCTGTATTTGTATGGGGTTGAACGATATGAGATCGATTTACTCGTGAAGTCGCAGCAGAATTATTTGATGTCATGCCCGTATTATTATTATACTGCGCCGTGACAGGAGCGGCAGGAGCATCTATAAATGAATGTCAATTAATAAACTACAAAGGTTGGTTTAAATTCGTTAATTTTACAAGAACCAAGTATACCGTCGTCATCGTTCACCATGTGTGTTAAACGAGGTATTGCATTATCAACGTGTTGTTCGACATGCTTCCATAACGATAAACTAGAATTGAACTTTTCTTTGCAGCCACCCCATTTACAACTATGAAGGACTTCTTGCCTTGTCTGATTCACCATAATTTTTTAATATAAAACGCGACAACGATAGAAAATATAAAAAAATTTGAGCTTGAATGGTTCAAAAAAAAAAAAATAAAATAAAATAAATGTTCGTGAGGAGCAAACTCTCACGCCTCACGCGACTTGAAGAAGGAAAAATAAAAATTTTTTTTGACTAAACCAAATTTGATCGAACAAATTTGGTTTTTCTGGTTGTCGATCGATCATCGTTGTGGTACAATAATCAACATCTATTATTTATGGATCAATTTTTGATCGTTACATAAGTAAATAAATAATCTATTTGATGAAATTATTGTTTTAATTTTTATTATGTGTAGTGAGAATTATGTATCTTTTTAAATCTTGAAATGTGTTTAAAGATGTATTATTGTAAATCTAACAAATAATTAGTTGCCTTATGAGGATCATAATCATATTTCTCCAAAGCGTCAACAGCTTGTTCTTTCGTGAATCCCATGTTAATAAATTGCTCTATTAAATCAGGATTAATATCCTTCTCACTTTCCTCATTCTTGGGAGAGGGTGATGATGTCGGCAATATTTCTTTTGGTGGAACAGGAGGGATGGAATAAGGTTGACGTGGAGAAAGACGTTCAATACTAGATGATGGTGCTGAATAAGTTCTGTGCCCTTGAATGGACGAGGACGTATTATTTATAGGTGAAGTTGAATAAGTATTTTGAGAAATTTGTAAATTGCCGAGTTTATTTGATAAAAGGTCGGGATTGCTATGAGTTGCTGAAGACCCCAATGTAAAAACCTCATTGGATAATTGAGATGGTAAAGGTACTACAGAAGGATGAAGAAGTGGTGATGGATATGACCTTGGAGGATTTGGGTTATTGACGACCATATCCTGATTAGCGGGAGCACCAAAAAAGTTGGGAGATCCGTTTACACCTCTATCCGCAACGGAAATGTTTTCGTTGGATGATATGGTTGGTACCGGTGACCCGATTACTTCTCTTAAAATTGAGATGTCATCTTGAATCGTGTTTGATGAGTTGGAAAGATTTGGAGGAGAAAGACTCTCCTCAAATTCCAAGTAAAACAAGGATTTCGCTGGTTTGGCCTAATTCAAATAAATGTTGGTCATATAAATTAGTATTTTTGATTATAGAGACTTGTAATAGAAGTGATTTTACCTCGTCTCCCTCCTCCTTCCTCATCTTCTCTAAAATATACAATGGTATATCATCCGAAGCGGATCGTACATGTACTTTCTGCTCATCTATACCATTTTCACTATTAATAGCGATTGTGTTATCTACGCTTTCGACCTGATGACTAGCTCTTCTTTGAGTATTATTAGCTGGAACCGGTGTTAAAATTCTTAAATCAGTATCCAAAAATCCAGGAGCTATTTTTCTAGCCTTTTCTTTTTGTATACGAATTCGTTCCTCTTGAAGTGCCTGTAATTTTTGCGCACGAAGTTGCGTTAATGTAGCATTATCGTGCCTTTGTTTTTCAGAATCTGCAATAATATGTCGTTCCAAATTGAAGTCATAATTTTGCTGTAAAAGAAATAAAAATTTAATTATCTCCATCAAATACGAGTTAATTTCTGTAAATATTAAGGTATAATTTCACCTGATTCGAATACTCACCACTTGAGGAAGGTCAAGATTAAAATCAGGAGGTAACGTTATCTAATAAAAGAAATCGTTAAAAAATCGATTGTTTAACAGTGAACTGAACTGCGAATTGTCTTATTCCTTACAGGTTGTAACGAGGAAAATTGTGGGGCTAAAATAAGAGGAACGTCTTCCGCTGCAGAATAGATCGAAGAAACTGTCGTATGTGCCATCACTACCACATCGAAAAAAATTGCATCTGTATCCTATTAGTTGGTTAGACACGTGAATGACATAATCAAAACAAGCGCCTTTTTTAACCATGAAATGGGATAGATTATCTTTCAACGTAACAACCTAAACCTTCGTTTCAACCAATCACATAAAAAGTTAGAACATGATTTAATAAGCTGTCCGCAGCAGCACCCATTTTTTTCTTCAATACTAATTAATTTATCGCAGTTATTTACAAAAGCAACGATCATGGTTTTTGCAATCATTTACTACACGTTCGTACTCCTCTTTGCCGCTCTAACTTATGCGAGTGTTGAAGGAAGAATACCTATGGTACCTCAACTACAGTACCTTACGGTTTTTGGTTTCTCTTTAATCTCCGAATGGCCTTTGCCTGTTATAGTTCTCAAAATTGTCCTTATAATTGTCGCTTCAATGCTTGGAGTATTCAGTAAGTTTATAAAAATCTAAGTAACCTCGATTTCCTTTCTTTCAAAGGTTTCAAACTTTTCAATATTTTCATTTCTTTATAAAACAGGAGGAATTATCCCACAACTTTTTTACATAGTTGATCTCCTAAATATGATTGGGTGTGTTCAAGGTTTTTAAATCAAATTAATTTTATGAGGTTCATGCCTACTTAATTGATAACTTATACACTTTTATTACGTATAAAGACTCGTCGTTATTTTCATTGATGCATATGAAGCAAGACGCGCCATTGAACAAGCCATTCAGTCATACTCGGATCAAAAAGAATTACCGACATTTACAAGGCATCTATAATTTTTCATAAATCAGGAGACTTTAAATGTCTTGTATTTTTAATAATTGATAATCGTTTAATCATAACTTTAGTGAAACTTTTTGGCAAAGAATGGTGAATCCACACTTTGTTCCTAAGAATGTTTTCCAATATGGCGATAGTAAGCTTTTAATTAATAATATCATTGGTTTTATTTATTAAAAATACTCGGCTGTAACGTGTCTATCGTTTTTTTTTTCAGTTAGTTATGTAGATCATAAAGAGGCATCCGATGCGAAAAAAGATGGATTTGAACAAATAACTTGTTTAACATTGGATATTTATGCTCGCAAGGATATATCCAAATCTACTCCAAAACCTGTTTTTGTGAGTAATTTTTATTCATAAGTTTTCTATGCTTTTTTTTGTTGAATATAACAATGAATTATTTTATCAAAACTGGTCCATTAGATGTTTATTCACGGGGGTGAATGGATAAGAGGAGATAAAGCATCTCCATATCCATTGATACGCCATTTGGCCGAAGTTGGTTGGGTAAATATCTTTTTGTTAAAAACTTTTTAAACTTTCGAATGTGTTTATTTACTTTTTTCATTTAGGTGGTCGTATCTGTAAATTACAGGCTCGCACCGACAACTTTGTACCCAACTCAATTGATCGATGCCAAACGAGCTCTGCGGTGGGTGAAGCTAAACATTGAGCACTTTGGTGGAGATCCAAAGTTTATAGCTGTTGCTGGTAATTTAAAAATTTATTTACATTTTCTTTATATATGTATGTAACATTGTTTAATATTATTTACTTGATTATTTGATTAAGGTGATGATGCGGGAGGTCAGATTGCCGCGGTACTCGCACTCACGCCAAATAAACGGGAATATCAAACTGGTTTCGAAGACGTTGACACATCTGTTAAAGCCTGCGTCTTGATTAATGCTATTACAGACCTTGTAGACGAACAGAAATTATGGGATTACGATATCTCGGATTATTTTTCAAAAAAAATTGCTGGACGAGGCAACAAAGATATTGCGTTTTGTAAAGAACATTCGCCGCTATATCTTATCAAAACTGATTCAGTACCATTTTTGGTGTTTCAGTAAGTTTTTTTTTTTTTTTTTTTTTAAAAGGGTTCATTCATTTGATATTAACTAATCATTTTGTTTGGAAAATAAATTAGTGGTGACCGTGACACTTTAATACCTTTCAAATCATCCATTAATTTCGTCAATGAATTTAAAAAAAGTAATTAGTAATTATTATTTGAAATTATCTGAATAGTTTCTTTATCTAATTCTCTTCAATTAATAATTCTAGAAACCAAATCGGAAATTCAATTCATTCCAATTCCGGTAAATCATTGGCCTATTTTTTTTTTCCTTTCCTTTCCTTCCCATAAAAGTTTCAATTTCTAAATTACAATGTTTATTTTAGGGAGGACACCATGTATATCATCTTTTCTCCTCTCCTCGATCGCATTATCAAGCTATTGGCGTTGAGCAATGGTTAAACCACATTTATGACGATGGAAATAATGATAAAAATGAATATGCATGGGTATCAGAGGAAAATGATTTTTCTGAATAATCTTTATTAATTTTATATTTATTTGTTGAGCATTCCATTTTTTTTTTTTTTTTTTTTTTTTTGATTATATTTGTATATACTCGATTAATATATATACACCAAATCAATGTTACAATGTCAATACATGATTTTTTTTTTTATTAACGATAAATTATAAAGCACATTTTGATTTAACAAGTCTTTGCTAATTATTGATTGAAATTACCGAATTTTTTTTATGCAATGTCCCCAATAAAATGGATCAGCAACTAGCGAGTTGCAACCAGTTGAATATAAGAATTATAGTATTGAAGTCTACAACTAGTTGCAACATAAAAGGTTGTAACCTAGGTATGCAGAAATTTTCACATCAAAGATAAAATCGTCCACGTTTTGCCTGTCAATTACATGTATATACTTGCAATAGAAAAGGGGAAACGGCTGGAAAAAATAAAAAATGTTAAACCTGTAACATATTTGATCTAAAATCATATTTGGCATATAAAAGTAAAATGGAATTTTTGCCGGTAGTTTCCCCCTTTCTATTGCAAAGGTTCCATACGTTCAATATCAAAGTCGTGTCTATATGAAAACCCTTATAGTAGTTTTTTATCGAACTTCCGATCAACCAAAATGCTATTTGTCACCCCCCATAAATTTAGTTTAGCATTCTGATTGGTTAATATAAGATAATGTTTGAATTGCCTAATTCAACGTCCTGAATTTTTTTCACTACTATTTAATTTATCTTATTACTTATTCGAAAACCTAAATATTCAATTGGAAAAGGTCGCGTCTATAGGCAGCTAAAGAAATTTCGAACCAATTTAGGCCTGCAATATGAGTACCGGCGAAGAGCAAAAGGTGTCAACTTATGGGTTAGCATGTGGCTCTACTGAATTGGGGAAAACACGAAACATATTTTTAGCGGTGTCGGCTGGCTGTGTTTACGCGATTATCGGTTTTTTTCGCTTTATAATATACATGTTTCAGGGTAAAGGTTTGTAAATTTGATCGAAACTTTAATAAAGTTTTCAAAATATTAGTTAACGCGTAATTTCTCTTGAAAACCATCATATTTAGAAGCCCCATGTATTGGATATGCCGAGCTTTTAATGAACTTTGTTTTGGACACTTTCATTGCTTTTTTAAAAGTTTACATTATAGGTCTTCTGCCAATAATAGCTCTTCGAAAAGTTCTTATACAAGAGTCAGGTACTTTTTTGTTTGTTTTTTACTTATTATATTTGTTTATCGGAAAAGGTAATGCTAATGATTAATTAATCTGATATATGCTTGTAGTGCGTCGTAATACGTCAAAATGTCTGTTAGATGAATTACGTGTCTTAATTTATAAGAAGCGTACTTATATCATCCCTTTGATATACATGATATCCTCGATCATCATAGGATGGACTTATTTTGATCTCATTGGAGTAAGTTATAAACGAACAAGAGCAATGTTTTTATATCCTGGAACTGAAGAGTAAGATAATATAATCAATTTTTTTTCCAATTATTAATATTAAGAATTAAATTTTTAATTGTTCGTTTGTATAGTTTTTGGTGTCCGAGTCATCGTAAAGACAATTGTAAAAGCCTTCCCCCTATGATTAATGAGCATTACTTGATTGCATTAATTCACACTACAATTCTCGGGATTTGGTATGGATTTGATTTCTTGTTACGTAAAAGATACATGTTATCATTTCATATAATTGAGGTAGGCAAAGTTACTAATCTAATTAAAAAGAAATAATATTAAATTTATTAAGTATAAATTTAAATTTTTTTTTTTATTCTTTATAGCCAAGATATCCTTTTTCTTTAGCGAAAGAACTTATGATATTTTGGAACCGTAAATATGAAATTTTTATATGGAGTACTCTAATGACGGCGTTGTCTTTTTCGATAATATCTTGGTTCATTAAACTTTTTATCTGGAATACAATCTATGAGTTGTTACCTAATCTTATCTTTTTACAGTAAGTTCTTGCTATTAAAATTACTGTTGATTTTCTTTCAAAGATGTCCCTTTTTCACTTATATCTATCTAACTTTTTAATTCAAAATTTAATCAAAAGTAATACCGCAGTTTATCATTGGATGCGCGCTTCTTGGTTTGATGTGCAGCTATTTAATAGAACGGTTGTTAGTGCGATTTTTATTGTTATGTGTTGGTCTATAATACACTTTTTGATAGAGCATTTTTTTACACGGGTCAGTACGAATAATTGTTTGGGTTTGGCAGCATACAAACAGAATTATAATCATATAATTGTATTCTTTCTTTTAGATACATTTTACGATAGGTGTATATATGGACCCTCATGCAATTCTTGTAGATGGATTGCATGCATACCAACAACCCTACTATCAGGTTTTTATTTTATTTATTTTATTTTTTTGTTACAGCTCGTTTTTATAAAATAAAAAAAAAAAAATTCAAAATTCAAATATCTTACAAACTATCTTGTTTCTAGCAATTGGCATTTTTGGAATTATGGCATATTGCAAAGTTCGATCAGTATAGGCGTAGTGCTATATATACAGATTTCAACCGTAAACAAGCATTTAGTTGTATCAAGCATAATAATCCCACTGACGCGTGGACAGAAATTTCGCGCTCATGTATGGATTTGATCTTTGGGCTTGCAAATTCAGCACAAGACGAAATCAAAGAGCAACAAACAAGGAAATCGTTGGTGAGAAAAAAGTATGACATGTTCAGAAACATGGAAAAAGATGCATTAAAAGAAAAGGAACGTAAAAGAGTTGGTCATAAAAATCTTGAGGTCAAGATGACAGCCGAGACAATGACTAAAGATCGGGATTATTGGGAAATGAAATTATTAGAGTGGTTCCATCCAGTGAAAGGTAATTTTCCTTATTTTACAAGGAAAATATACTCTTTTTTCATAGTTCCTTTTCTCAAAAGATCAATTGAAAGAAGAACGAAAATTGTTTTTAAAGATTTAAATATCACAATATGTGCTATACAAGGTATGTTTTTTTTTAATTAATCTTTCGTCTTTATCAATCGTTCACTAACTTTTTTTCATTTACGGCTATAAGCATTAACGGCTTTAACGGTTAAATCATTGAATGAAGATAAACATGGGATTGTTCAGAATGATACCGCCAGTGTCTTTGAGGCAATGTTAGATTGTTTAATTTCTCTCGAACGATATTCTAATGAACCACCTTTGGATGAGTGGGATGTTGGAGACCCATTTGCATTTACGTACTCTAGTGTTTTGTCTGATCCGTTAATTGTCATAAACGGTAAAGCTTTTAATATTTATCTCATGTGAAATTTAATCGTTTGAAATATCTATTTATAAAAAAAAAATTCTATTATATATAGTATTGAAGGATTCTTTGTTTGATTTAGAAAAAGCATTTTATCAACATATGGATTTTGTGAAATTATCGAGCATACATTTTGATAGGTTGAATAAGTTGCTTATCGAAAGAATTTAAAGAAAGTGAATATATATTAGTTTTTTTTTTTTAAAAAAAAAAAAAAATTAACTTGGCTTGGCTATCTGTGCATTCGTAGAATTCAAATAAACTGAGTTTAGAATATAATGTATGCATAGGTGGATCGGTTGGATGAGTTGTGAATAATGTCTTGTCTAGTTAAATGGATTTTATTTATGAATGATTAACGTTATTTGCACTATAGAGATGTCTACACTGTTTGTCACTTTGATAGCTATACCAAATCGGAGTAACAAATATTGGATAATGATGTTTAGAGCATCTTAAAGAACTCATGATTGTTGACAGAAGTTCCAAGTATCAGTTATTACTTTTCTTTTACTACCTACAATGTCAAATATGTTTTTTTCTTAAAATTTATTAATACCATTGAATGGATTGATGAAAATAAAAAATTTGTTGTGGTTTTTTATTGAATGCTATACTCAAGTCAGTTTATATAAAATAAAATATATTAACATTTAAACTTAATTTTTTAAATATTATATTCAAATTAACTTTTTAATATCAAAGCTTATATTAAAGTTTCAAAATCTTTAAATTATAATTTGATTTTCGGTTTACTAATAAAATCTATATTAGTCGAATATTTTAATTGTTTTGTAATAATTATTCATTCTTTTCTTATTATACTAAGTTTAAAAAGTTAGAGATAATAAAAAAATAAATAAAAGGAATTATATATCTCACTAAATAAAATTCTAAAATTATAATTTATACATATTAATTATAATATTCTTTACAGTAATATTAATAAAAAATAGCTTTATTTTTTTTTTTTAATTAATATTAATAATCTAATATTGAGAATAAGTAGGACAAATATGGGGGTTCTGGGGTCAGAATTCGAAATTATATTCAAGAAGATCCCCAATCATATTTTCAAAGCCTTCTAGCTATACGAATCCTCTATTGAATTTAAAGCTCTAACCCAAATTTAAGCTTTTCTCGTTATCCAAATATTTGGTATCAATTTTGGTATTAAATTACCCCATAAGATACTAAGAATAAAACAATCTCTTATAGCCTTTCTAGCCCAATTTTAATTCTAAATAATATATCAAAAAAAATATACCTTTCTATTTGGGTTCGAGATGAGGCGAGATTAGCAAGAACCAAAGGTTCAAAGCTAAGCTCGTGGAGTCTCTGCAAACCTTCTATGTATAA
>CAJVPQ010002336.1:0-14196 GCA_910591825.1 Funneliformis caledonium
TGATGCTGCTTCACAGATTTCTTCAAGTGTATTTAAAGATTTAAAAACACCCTCTAATTCATTATCCATTTCATTACGTTGTAATGCCATACTTTGTAAACCTAAATTTAATACTGACATAACACGTTCTGCTGGATTCATCCAACTATGATAAGGTGCTGTTCTTAATGCTGTAAGAAAATCAAAATCACCATGTAAAAAAAGACAAATCAATGCTAATTAAACAGATCCAAATGTATTTCGATGGTCAACTCCACCATCTATATAAATAAGAGCCATTTCTGGTAGGTTTGAATATTGTTTTTGCATTATAGAAAGCCATTCAGTAGCATGTCGGATAGCAGAACTTGGTTGAAAATAGAGTCTTTAAATGAAACATAAACTTGTCTAGAATAAAAACTTTCTGAAATATTTTTAGGTACATCACAAATTAATGATACCGATGGTGTAATAGAACATTTGGTAAAATTATGATCGCAAGCTGATAAACCAACATCCATAGAACTCAAAGTTTTTTTATTACGAACTTCTGTAGATACTGCAACTCTTTCCCCAATAGGAATTTTGTGTTTATCATCTGCAAATATTGTACAAACATATAAGCGAAATCGTATTGCAAATAGTCGCATATACCGAAATAATGCTAAACAATAGTGAACATCTATATGATGTTTTCGTAATAATCTTGTCTGAACAATATATTTAATTCTAAATGTTCCTATATATTGCATTGCAGAATTGTGATATGCATTTTTTGGCCAAAACTGAAGTCGTATCCATTCGTCACTTGGAATTTTTATCATTTCAAATTCTTCTAGTGTTTTTATTTCTTGCAATCTTTTAATTATGATTTCTTTCAAGTTGCTTATTGATATAGCAACTAGCATATATATCATATCATTATGTCTTCGATCATGAATACTAGGTATAACCTAATTTAAAAAAATTAGATATTAATTTGTATTTTTTAAAAATTGAAATATTATAAAATAAAAAAAATGTTATTTAATACTTACCTCATTAAAATATGCAGATAGTTTATTCCAAAAAATATTAAAATTTGTACCGCTTATGCCATTGTTAACTCGAAGATCAATTATTATATCTGGATCCTATATATCTAACATTAGTTTAATACGATCTTTCATTTCATCATTTATATATGTTGAAGAAGAAATTGCGTCTCTCGTAAAATCTTGATACATAGTACATAAAATAGTTGGAGAAAGTTTGGTAAAAAGAGAATACTAAAATTATATAATTATTAAAGTATTATGAGTATTTATAATTAATAATTATCATTATAAATTAAATTATTTATATAATACCTTATCAATTACATTTTTTCTCATTTGTCGTGTTGAAAATTTTGGAATTGTTCATAAATTTGTAATAATACTTGTGATTCTTTTGTTCGATTAATATCTTCAATTACTTCTGGACATCGCCAAATGAAATTAAGTATTCCTAAATAATTTTCATGATAATACCTATAGATAGTATAATTAACCTTTAACTGAAACTTGTCAAAAAAGTCAAATTGTTCAATTTTGTTTTTAGGAATAAATTCATTTAGACAAACTGGTACATAAAGTTCAGTTTCTTGCATTAAATGATTAAATTCTTCATATTCGGAAGCAATAGTTGGACTGGCTTTAATATCTTCTACTTTAATATTGTCTATCCCATTGCGTACAGGTAATAAACTAGCATGTATATAATGCATTCGTTGATTTACATTTTCTAAATATTTAGTATATTTTTCTATTGAATCATAAAGTTTTGCAATATCACTAATAAAAATTCGCCACTACTCATTACGTATCCATGGTTGTAATATTGAATTTTTTATCGAATTAATATGATTTTCTAATATATTTCATTTAAGATCTTCTTTTTTATGATGTGAACTGTCATAAAATGTATTATACTTGCTATTGGCCATATATTCTAGAAGATTTTGAACAAAGTTAGGCATAATGCAATCGCGAGATCAAAGTTTTGCATGATGTAGGTCAATATACCATAAAAGATTTGTTAACCTATCTACAAATGATTTACCAATATTAGATGTAGATACTATATGCCAACCCAAATCTTTGGAACGTAATATATCAAGTAAATGATTATATAGTTTGTTAATATTATTTGTGTTTTCACGTACTGCTGGTAGTTGAATTTTTTTACTATTTTCCATCATAATCGTAAATGGGTTAGTTGTATTTTATCTATTATCTGATTGATTATTAAATTGAGATGAATATATAAATCAAATATGATGAATTTTTAGCGGCTGACACATAGCCAAGTCTTCTTCAATACCTTTAGATATTACATGCCAAATAGGAGAATTAATACATTGAAAATCTACCATAACATTCATATCTGGTAAATTTGCACTATTCAATACTTCTTTAAGTAAGTCTGCAAAAGTTCCATTATCATCAATACTATTTGCTGCCTCTTTAACAATATTGCGACCATTTTGGATAACGCTCACCAATAAAAATAATTTCATTATAAAAGTACTTCTCAAAAAAAAATCACAAAGTTTTTTGTTTCTATTCCAGTGTTTTTGACAAATATTTAAGATACGAGAAACATTTTTTTTATATCAAAGAATATTTTTAAATAAAGTTTAAGGAGGTGTCATTTTCAATAACTTTTTTTAGAAATAAATCAACTTACAATTTACAATTTATACAATTCTGCAGTTTATACTATTTATTTAACTAAAATGAAAGGAAATTCCGTATAATGATTAAATTAAAAAAGGGGAAATTTTTTGTATAACGAGACTAAATTAATTAAATGAAGGGGGGGATTTTTTACAAGGGGTGTTAAAATGGTTTCTAAAAGGGTGGGGATGACGTTAAACAGATTTTTAAATTGTAACGGCCTTATCATTAATAAGTGTAAGTAAGAATAAAAGTAAAAAAATATTTACAGTTTTTGTAAATTTTGAAGAAAAAGGTTTTTCGTATAAATGATAAAGTTAGTATTTATTTACAATTAGAAGAGATTGATTTAGAAGTTAGTCCATTTGTATAGTGATATACAGTAAGTAAAAAGAAAAGTTTCCTATTTTAAATCTTTTTGCTAAAAAATATTTAGCTGTTTATGTATATTCAACTGCAAGTGAAAGGTTATTTTCCAATGCAGGCAATTTATTAACTATAAAGAGAATGAGAATGTGTCCTAGATTGTTTAGAGAGTTGATATTTTTAAAATGAAATGGTAAGCATTTAGATTCAATTTTTAAATCTTAAAATCCTCATGTATAGTTGTTAACAATGTATTCAAATAAAGTTATAAATCAAGTTTTATTATATATTATTACTAAAAAATAATAAAATACATATGACAGTAAGAAAATAGCGTTAGAGGTATTAAATTCTTTATTCCATAATAAAATGTATTAAATTTGTTGCCTCTGACATTAAATTCATAAGAAAATGATATTAGAGATGTTAAATTCTTTAATGTGATGCAATGGATTCATCAGCAAAATAAAAAACCGTATTTTTTACGTAATTTAAGATTTATGCATAGAAACTAACATAATATTTGCATTTTTTTCTGGAAATTTACAGTCTTAAAATTTCGCGTAATAGTTACAGTTCTATATAAATTTTATGAAAAATTTTATATAAAATATACAGGAAGATGTAATTTCGATGTAAACATTACATAGACTGTGTGTATAATCCATAAACTGCGTAAAAATTTCTTATAAATTTTACGTAAAAAGGTTTTCTTGATGTTTTTGATTAGTGTACATATAATTTCACTGCATTAATCATCACGTCTCAATTATCACCTGTACTGATTTATATTATGAATAGGTGTGACAGTCAGGTCATTTTAATCTAAATGGTCCATTTGCATTAAATTTGTTAAATTCATAATAAAATTATGTCAGAAAATATCCTACTAAAATATTAAAAAAAATTTGACATTTTGCTAAAATAAAATATTAATAAAAATTTTTTTAACAATTTGCTAAAAAAAACACTTATTTTTTACAATAAAAATTAAAATTTTCTTTTGGGAAAGTTAAATTTTTTGAATTCACACTTTTGACATCAAATTTATAAGAAAGTAGCGTCAAAGGTGTTAAAATTTTGAATTTGGTACCTCCGATGTTAAATTTGTTAAATTCATTGAATTGATATTGGAAGCATTAAATGCAAAATAATTCAACACTTCTAACGCTATTTTCTTACGAATTTGATGTCGAAGGTGTCAAAATTAATGAAATTAACACCTCCGATGTCATTCTTATGAATTTAATATCAATGATATTAAACTCAAAGAATTTTGACACCATTTTCTTATGAGCTTAATATTGAAAGTATCAAATCCAAAGAATTTAACACTTCCGTATTAAATTCGTGAAAAAGTCAAGATAAGATTTCCAGCAAAAAAACGTTTTTAGTCTGAAAATTTTTATATAATGATTTTTTATTATTTGAATATCATATATTTGTGTAAATTGTGTGATATAATAACTGAACTTCACATGAATTACATAGACAATGTTAATAAAGACAACATTAAGTAATTTGTCTTTTCTAATAAATTGAAATAACGGATAATCCGTTCAGATCAGATATTCGTTCATCAGATTACGGATGATTCTGAATTAATATATTTATCTTGGTAATGAGAATAATAATAGATCTGAAACACCAATGTTAATGGCATATGATTCTTTTAAAGGCCATTTAAAAGATTCAGTTAAGAGAAAGTTTAAAGAAAATGGCTATGACTTAGCGGTCATTTTAGGTGGCTTAAATAAACCTTTTAAAGACAATCTTAGAAAAGAATAGTATTTGTGGATGACCAGTGGTGATGCCGGTCAAACTGCTAAAGGTAATCTTTGACGTGCTAAGCTTGGTTGATATATGCGGATGGGTAAAACGATCATGAGAGCAAGTTTCTGACGAAAATAATTATAAATTCTTTAAAACTTGTCATATATCCGATTCATTAGATGATTTAAATATTAGTGATGGTAATTCTGATAAAGAAAATATTAGCGATGAGTAGGTAATATAACTTGTTTTTCCCCTTTTATTTGTAAATACGATAATCTTTTATATAAATTTAATAAAATTTAATATAATGTTCGGGGTGCTTAATTTCAAAGGATATATAAATATGGGGATGCTTATTTTTGAGGGATTCTAACGCCCATGATAATAAAAATAAACTTTTTTAGTAATCATTTTTTTTTTTTTTTCCTTTCACTATATAAAAAAATTTACAATTTAATATTGCCCTGATCTTTTAAATAATCCATATTTTACATCTAAAAACATCTAAAAATATAGAAATTTAAAAAAATTTTATTTTAATAAATTACAGAAAAACAATGAAAAATTTCGATATAAAAATACTACAAATTCGAAATTATTCCTCAAATTATTTACGTCCTAATAATAATAATAACCAATATTTGTGAATGCCGTTTTCAGGATGTTTTTAACTAGACTTTTTTTAACCATGAATAGTTAAAACTTTTAATTAATATCTTTTACATTATTCGTTAATAATTTATTAGTAAATTATATTCTAAAATTACCAGTACGATTTTCAGATGATATATCTAAGGTATTACGAAATATTGATATTTTCCGGAAATTCAACTCCGATAGTAACTCCAGTAAAATATCTATGACTAGTATCACGGGCGAAAAATTAGTAAACGGGGAATATTTAGCCAACAATACCACTATATTTTTCAGATCGATGAAATTCTCTAAAATTTTATAAAGGTAATTACCTATTTTTCTAGATGATAATAAGGCTCTTTTTGGAGATAATTTTCATAATGGAAGAGTTGATTGTATTAAAGATTTAGTCAAATACACTTGGTTGATAGATTGTACATTTCTATATACCGAAGTTGTGACTAGAGACTAAAATTAAAATCCGAGGCTTTTGTCCCGTCATAATTGAATTTTACTTGGACTGTCCACAACAAAATATATTCCATTGTCGAGAGTCTATGAAGTTAATTTTCTTGAAAAAAATAAACGTGGGTAAATTATCGACAATACCTAGACATTATCACATGATTCGCAGTATAAAAGGTAAAACAGATTGACAAATAAACTTGTCACGTTGCCCACGTTGCCGCACAACTTGATAGTATACTAGGTTAATAACCCGTCAAGTGCACGGTTGGCGATAACTTTGGCTGGTTACACTGCCTTTTTTTCTGTCATATGCTGCTTATTTAACTTATTTTGACATCTTTTTTTTTATATATATTAAAATAACACGAAATTTTATTCCGGTTTTTCGGAAATAGAAAGTCTTTCCCTTCATTTGTTGTCATTTTTTTTTTTATTTTTTACCCTTTTTTTATGTTTACCTTTTCGAACTTTATTTCTGAGAATTTTAGAACCTTTTTTTTGTTTTTTTTTTTTTTTTTTTGGTTAGATTTTTTTTATTTAAAAAAAAATTTATTTATTTATTTATAACGATAAAAAAATACCTCCTTGAAAAATTGTTCTCTCTCTTTTTTCTCTTTGAAATATCATATTGGTTTCTCAATGATGGATTTGAGTAAGTTTCACTTTTTGTTTCTTTCCCTTATGCATACGAAGTATTGATAAATACATCCTTTCACTTCAACACTTTCTCATAGATCCAAAAAAAGTGACAGAGTTATTGATTTGCTTATTTGCATTGATAATATCACCTAAAAGTTTTTCAACACGATCAAACACATGTGTATCTCTCATACCCGACTGTTTACTTGAAGTATTTTCATACTTAAAGGACGATCGAAGAACACTCGTCTCATGCATGAGAGTTAACCGATTGTGGTGTAGTTTAATCGCACCAATATTATGGAGCGCACCATTTAAACGCTACTCACTGAAATACACTCCAAAAGTAATTAATACGTATGTCTCTCTCCTGAGTGTAAAGAATAAAAAATTCTTGAAGAGCTTAGGGTTAATGATACCTTTGCATACTGCAAGTCCATTATTATATTATCCGAAATATTTGGAAGTTTTTAACATAGTTAACTACACCGTTGCGATGAAGGAATGGGTTAGAAATAATTTTTATTTCGCTAATAAAGGGTGGCATATCTCACGTGCTCAAAAAACCTTGGATTCTATGATGATGGACTTAATAATTAATCATTCTTCCTCATTAAAAAAATTTAAATATGTTAATAATAGTGAATTCTCACGTGCGGATTTCTTGGAAAAGTTATGTTATTCAGATTTATCATTAATCAATACATTGGAATTCTTAGGACATGGATATTCACATGAAATGTACTTTACAACGTTACCAAAATTGTTTAGACAAATGTCCAAAACTACAAGGAATATTAAACATTTATCATTTTATTTCCCTGAAACTTCAGTGGATTCCAAACTTTTTCAAAGCCCTAACTCTTTGATGTATCATAATCAATCGGTTAAGGATCCAACAGAATTAGATCTATCCGTCGCTGAACTCATTCGATCACAAAATTCTTTAAAGAGTTTTTGTACAAATGAATTTTGGATGCAATGTTCAACGGATTTGATCTTTAGCTCATTATTATCACATTCAAATTCATTAGAATTCATTAAATTTTTCACGTTAATACACTTTGATCAAACATTTTTTCATTACATGAAAAAGATTAATTCGTTGCGTACTTTGGAATTCAAACAATTTCCATCATCTTCGAATTTATCACAACTTATAGTACCTCAAAATTATCTCCCTCAAGTACAAAATGTTCATTGTGATGAACGAGACGTTTTTAAACAAGTTAATACCATTTTACGGCTTGTGGATCACTCTTTAAAAAAATTTTACTTTAGAGATGCGAATTCCGTAATCTTTTCTACCATTGAGTTATATTGTCCGAATATTACGCATCTTCATATCTCATTAAAAGACGAATCTATTGCTTCTTCATTAAATGTTATTAGAAAACTTCCCTTGATCTCATTATATTTAGATACCATATATTATCATTCAAGATCAATAGAATCTTTGTTACCGAGTACTTTACAATATTTTGGTTTAGGCGGTAGTGTTTATCAGTATGACATTGAGCAAATATTAGTAAATGCTTATTTACCAAATTTATCCACGATGGAAATATTAAACTTATATAATACTAATGAAAGTATTAGAAAGATTTTTATTAAATTTAGCGAAAGGTTTAATCATCGATTAAAAGAATTGAAATTGGGAAAATCTTTATTAAGGGAGTTCATTTCATTAGATAAAAAAGAGTTATGGAATACGAGATCTTTCAAGATAAGTGAAGTGAGATTCTTTAAATATGGCGTTTATGGTAAGGGTAAATTCTTGAGTTAATTAAAAGGGTCTCTTACAAATAATTCTTTAAAAATTCTTTAAGGTTACTAATTTTTTCTTATTATTATCACTTTAATCGTATAATAGAAGACATATTTGGATATCCATTTTATAAAAGTTCGGAGGGTTAGGTATTTTTTTTTTTTTCCTTTTTTCCTCATCTTTGGCAAGAACAATTTTCTCTCAAATTTATACACAGTATATACGTATATATAACAAAAACAATATTTTATCATTAGTGATTTTTTCTTTAAAATAAAATTTTAAAAAAAAAAAAAAAATTGTGCAGTACACCTCGTAATTACTTGTAACATAGAAAAAAAATCGGTTGCGCTAATCAAAAAAAAATAAAAAAAAAATACATTTCTTGGCTGATTTGAAACATTTCATAAGGCGCCTCAAATGGTAAATTAAATAAATTAGTATCTTTGTTTACCAAGTTCCTTCACAGGTTTACATCGTTGTCAACGATCATCAAAGAAATGTTCTAATTTAGGACGATATCTTGCAATAGAAGAAATTAATACATCAGGAAACTGTTGCTTCTCCTTCAGATTTTTCTACAACATTAACTATCATAAAGAAAAGGACAAACATCATCATTGCTTAAAGTCGAAGCAGTTGACCTGCTTGCTTTAAAATTTCAAAATTTAAAAAAAACTGTCAAATTTTCTACAAAATCCAGACTAAAAGATTTGGTGATAAGAGCTTTTTTGCACGTTTTCCATTTTCCTTGTACGAATTAAAGTCCATCCAACTCATAATATTTTTAATTTTCTCGTTCGACGCAAACGTCGTGTAACGTAATTCGGATTAACATGAACCTATTAATTTGCTTCTGGATAATATGATCCAATTGATATTACCATTTCCTTGGCAAAAAAATCTTACATGTGAGAAGGAGGGAATGAAGGATTAAGTGCTGGTACAGAATCACCAAATGTATCATTAGCAGGTGCAACAAAATTTTCTTTTACTGAGTAATTTTAGCCCATTCAACGAAAAAAAAAATCGAAGATCTATTTAATCATCCTCCCGATTATAATTTCGTTTGGATTGCTTCATAAATATGGCAACCTTATTTGACGATTTAAAACACATACACATGAATATAATAAAATTAATCTTTTCTTCAAATATTCATTCGTGAAAAAAAAAAAGAGTATGGGACTAATTACTATTTTAGATCCATTACCGTTATGTTTTTCAAGTGGATAATGTTACACCAGGAAAGATTTCGTGTAACGTTACAGCAACTTGGATTGTGAAAATTTTCAAAAAACACGGGTTCCTTTATTGTTGATACGTTAAAATTTGACCATCATGATTGTACCTTTGAGACATTGAATTTCAAGGGGTTCCCGCAGGTATTGCTTTAAAGTGTAACTGCACCGCGCCAAAAAAATTTGCAGATTTTACCTATGACAAATTAAAGATGAAATGAAAATTAATCTTCAAAGACCATTTATCGATATGATGATTATAATTTCCTATTCTGTTAAATTGTTTTGATTATTAAAAATTAGAAATATTTTTAATTGAAATCAACCTGTCTTTTATACAATTAAAATTGGTTTCATCAAAAAATACAATTTGATTTCTGATGAGCGGTCAAGTCCACGTGAATTAATGTTGAGATACTAATTTCAGAAAATGAAACTTTTTTTATAAAAAAAAATAAAAGAATGGGCATCGGTGATACACTTTATAACCACTTTGGATTTCTTAATTAAGCATCGCCGAGCTTTGTTCTCTATTTTCTATTATAGTCCAAGCGATCCTCAAAATGCTCATCCCGATCATGATTAGGGGTTGTTTATTATTTTTAGATAAAGCGTAACAGGAATTTTTTGTCCTCATCTGCAAAAACAAACGCACCCAGACTTTTTAATTAATATATTTAGTAATTCTATGTTTTTATTAATCTTAATTAATTTATCATTCATTGGTCGAAATTATGCCAATCTAATCAATAAAAAAAATTTTTTAAACTTTACGTTTTACAATTGGCAACGTTTAAAATAATAAAAGATGCGAAGAATCGATGGATAAGGCAATGGAGGAGTTGAAGAAATTTAAGGAGGAAAATGTTGAAAGAGTTGGAGGATAGATTGATGGATAGGAGATTGGGTGGAATTAAACGAAGAAAACAATTTAAAAAAAATAATAAAGGTTGGTGAAAGATAAAGATGACAGTTAAGAGCTAGTTAAATACTTGCAAAAAAGCTTAGTCGATTTAAATGTAATGAAAATAATTGCCTAAAAAAATATATTCAAAATTCATTCCATTTCGTTTATGATTTATTCGTTTGTGTGAACATTACTATTATTATTTTTCTTTTTTCTTTGTAAATTATTTTCTGTTGCTTGAGACCTAAAAGATCATTTGTTATATCTTTCTAATGATTCATCCACACCTTCTTTGTACATTCACTTATTATTCGTATAAACTGTCGTCTTTCATTCCTTGAACACGAGATAAAAAGATTAAAAAAGTCTAGAAATGACGACTCACATATTGGTACAATTATTTTTGATAAATAAAAAGACTGACATACCACAATTTAGCATCAGATTTCCAGTAAACAATTGTGATAATTAACACACTGACATACACTCCCTGGGAAAATAGCAAATTTTCGATATTAGAATAATATATTTGAATAATTATTTGGCATTTTAATATATAGCATTCATTTTTCAAATTGATTTTTTTCAATAAAATAAACTAAATTAATCAATTCATCGAAAAAATTTTTTTTCCAATTGCCAAATTAAAATTCATTTAAACATATAATTCTTTAATACTGTCATTAATGTGAAATTAATATAAATAATGATAATTAAATAAAACTAAAATATGAAAATTTTTTATTATGTATTATTATCATCAACTATATAATATTCATCAATTTATTGTTTAATAGATATTGTATACATTAATTAATTATCAATAAAATAGTATTAGCTAATTATTATTATTAAGAAAATTTGTTAAATAGCTAAGTAGGTATTACCAAATTTTTAACAAAATGCTTGAAGTTTTCATTTAGCATTTTTGTCAATACAAAATAAGTCAAATTAAGAATTTTCACAACTGTGATAACATTGTCTAAAAGATATTAAATAATGTGAACTTAGCCCAGATTCCATTAGTATTCAAATACAATTGGAATTGAAATGATATTTTCAAATTCAATAGTTCAACTTTTTTTCAATTAGTTTTTGTTTAATTCTATCACTAATAAAACTATTTATTAAAAGTTTTATTATGCATAATATAAACAAAAAAACTTAATTTTTAATAGATACTTATATTTTTATTTATATATTATTTGCTTAGTATTTATTATTAATTTATTTACTCAATTTTAAAAGTATAATAATCTAAAATTAAAACATTTCAAACATAATAATAATTAAATAAATTTTGTGACTTTTAATTCATATTTTTTAAATCAGCTTAAACTGATTATTATATAATTAAATTTTTTAAATTTTTTATAATATTTTATAAAACTATAAAACTATTTTTTAATAAGTTAATATATTAATGTTAATAAATATAATTAATAAATTAAATAATATAATTATAATTATTCTATAATTGATTTATTATAATTAATTAAATTATTGTAAACTATAAATTATAATTAGATTATTATTAAAGTAAAATTAAATAAAATATTGGTTAATTTAGCTTTCTATAATTATTTAATTATAACTAAGTTTTAATTTTAATAATCATTAATATACTTATAAGATTTAATTTAATTACTATTAAATAAATATATTATAATATGCTAATATAATTATATTATAATATTATAATATAGATATTTTACAATAAAAGGAAAAAATCTATAAAAAAAAAATTTTTTACTTTATAAATTAAATATGTACTTATAGTAAAATAAATTTAGATTTAACATTAATTTAATAATTTTTTTTTTGAAATTTCTTTTCTATTACAAAGAATTTATATATTAAATAAACCTAATATTTTTATAAGTTATTTTTTTTTTATTATTTATAAAGGTCTTTATTTTTATTATATAATTTATAAATTTTTTTTATAATATATAAAAAATTCTAATCTTATTTTAAAAATTAATAAAATAAGAAAAAATTTTAAAATTTTAGTAAAAAAATTCAATAATAAAATAAAATAAAATTTATTAAAAAATAATATTATTAAAAATTAATAATTAATAAAAATTTAAATTATTTTTAAATATATACATACATTTTTTTAATTAATAAATTTTATACTATATAACGAAATTCATTTTTAAAAAACAGAAAAATAAAAACTAATAATATAATTCTTTTATTAAATTAAAATTTAAATTTTTATTAAACTTTTATTATATATATATATTTATTTAAATATACAATTAAAGTGCTTTATAACAAATTTTTATTTTTAAAATAAAAATTAGTTATATAAAAAAATTTAATAACATTTCACTAAATTTTTTAAGTTTATTTGTTATATATTTATTCTTTTTATTTTATAATTTTTGTAATTTTTTATTATACAAATTGATCATTTTGAAATTTAATTTTTTAGCTTTTTATTTAATATATATAATTACTTTTTTAAGAACTATTAATATTTCATAATTGCTAATAATAAAAATTCTTTTTCTTTAATATTTTCTTCTAGTTTTTTTAAAAATTTTATCAGTTATCATTTGAGAAACTCTTTTTTCTCTTTTATATTAAAGATATTTTTTGTAGAAATTAGATCTTTATAAATATTAGGAATTAATAACTAATAAAATCTTATATTTATATATTATCAATATTACTAGTAAGAAAATATTATCATTAATATTAATATTTTCATTATTAAATAAAAAAAATTTATTTTTTTTTAACCATTTATAATTATTCTAATTAAACTAAATTTTATACTTTTACTACATATTTAATTGCTTTTTTAATGGTAATTTTAAATATAGATTTCTAATTTTTTAACTATAATCAAATTTTTTAATATAATTTTTATATCTATATAATTGAGATACCAGTATGTATTAATTTAATTAATTTTAAAATACTAATATTTTATTTTATAATAAAAATATTAATATATAATTATCTTAAAACTTTTAAAATCTTATTATCATATATTTAAAGATATGTTATTATATTAGAAGGTAATTTATGAAACTAAATATTAGTAAGAGTAGTAACTTTATATAAAATATGAGAAAATATATTATTATAATACAAAATTATATATCAAGCATTTATCAAAAATTTTTAATTAATCATTCTAAATTTTAACTTATATATAGACTATTTTATTCTATTAATAATATATTAAATTTACAACTAATGATAGTTTTCATAATTATTTTCAAATTTTAATTGAATTGCAACTTAATTATGATATAAAAAAATTTAATTATATTATAAATTACATTTTAATTGTATTATTTTTTTTTAATTATAATATTTATCTTTATTTGTAACATTTTTTTAAAATTTGTAGATTTTAGTTTTTTAATTAAAATTTCCTTAAATTTTCAGTTTTTAAAGTATTATAATATAAAATAATAGTAATATATTCTTTAAATTATTTTTATCTTATTACTAAAAAAGTATTATATGTAGATAGTTGAGAAGGAGAAAATTAGAAAAAATTTATTTGTAATTTTTTTCCTTTTAACTACCTACACTTTCACGTCAAAAATTTAAGATCATCTCCTGAGATCTGCACAAGCAGTCCTAAACAGTAAAATTATGCATTTATGTAACATAAATAAAAATAATTCATAATGTTTATTGATTAGTAATGATTATTACACAAACTCTTAGCTTCATTTTTTTTATTTT
>CAJVPQ010002337.1:0-14190 GCA_910591825.1 Funneliformis caledonium
TATTGCCACATACTAACTAATATTGATCAAAATTCTTCGAAAAAATTTTTTTGTTCTTGTCCTTTTGTTTTACTGCGAGCAATTAATACAATAAATACAAAATTTTTTTTTGGAACGGTAAAAATGATCGTCGGTAAAATGATCGTCAATAAAATGTTTGTCAGTGAAATGAACATGTCGGTGAAATGATTGTGTCAGAGAAATGATCGTTGGTAAAACAGTTGTCGATGAAATGATCCTGTCTATGAAATGTTTGTCGGTAAAATAATTGTCGGTAAAATGGTTGTCAGTGAAATGAATGCGACCCCTTGAGATACATAATGACTATGCTATAATTATATATGCTTATTTTTTTGAATAATACTCTTCTATTCTAACCTTTTTTCTTTCTGCTCTTCTTCCGCATATGCTTTATTTTTTAATAAACCTACTACTATAATTAATATCTTTTTAATACTATTACATAATGTTTGATATTCTGTATACTCTTTATCTAAAATATTTTTGGAAAATTCAATACTAAATAGTAACTTACTGCTTTGTGAAATTTCTCTCAGAGTGTATAGTAAGAAGTACTAATCCTGAGTTATAGTAATAATATCATATAAATAATAATAATCATTATCATTTTCTCACTTTTATTTATTCAGTTCATTTAAAATGAACTTTCAAGTTGTATAATATTCTGTGTAAATCTGTTAGCTATATTTCACTGTAGCTTATTTTCTATAATGCATATAAGGTTCTCAGCTTTCTACTCATTTACAATATACTTATTATATATGGCTTCTAAGCTATCTATGATTAAAAACCCATAATTTTTTAACCTGACTAAATTTTTGTCATATAATGTTCGAGATGCTTGTTAGAATCTTGAATTTCATGGATTTATAGGGAAAATAATGTGATAGTGTCTGTACTTTTTAATACTTCTTTCAAACTGTAAAATGACGAGAATCAGTTATTACTTCTATGTTAAATAACTACATAATATAGAAAATTCTTTTTAATTAATTTAAAATAGACTTAAATAAAAATATATTTAAGTGAATCTGAAAATAATAAAATCAATGAACTGTTTAAATAATATATTTGTGAAACTCAATTGGCATAAGATATCAGTTCTTTTAAATAATACATAAGAAGAAATATATTATTTTAATTAATATTCATTTATATAATTTAATATAATTATTAATCAATAAATAGCTTCTAAATATTATAATTGTGAAATTCAATTGGTATTAGAATATAGTTTATTTGATTTTTTTTATATAATTAGCTATTTTCTATAATTGTAAATATTGAAATTTACAATCAAATTATCAAAGGGAAATAGTATTACTGTATTAGTTTACTAATTTACTAATAATCTTACGAAATATTTTAACTATTATCATCTTTTAGTTTTTTTATAGAGAAAGAATAATGGTATTAAAAAATAAATCAATTATTTTATTTGTTCTTATTACTATCTACTTTATATCAACGTCATTATCTATTTGTCTTACATCAACTATGTACATTTGATGTTCTATATATCTCAATATCCTAAGAAGCATTTGAATGTAAATATATTATTTATTAAGATACAATATTCAATTGATTCACTTTACTAATATTTATTTTATTAATTCTAAATAAAATTAAGTAACTGTAGTAATAGTTTTAAAAATCAATATAGATTCTGTGATTGTAATACTAGAGAAGAAAGATATACTTCTCCATCAGCCATTTCAAAAGGGATGTATTCTATTTCTACAAACTCACTAGGTCTAATAGGTATCTAAATAAAACATATTTGTGATTATAGTAATAAAATTTAATTTTTTATTTATGATTTTATGTATTATTATCTATATAATAAAAGTGTTTTCATTTTATTTATTATTATTATTTTTTAATAAATTGAAAATGCAAATAATGGAAGAATTATTTAAAAAATCTACACAGATCTCAATATCTTCTAAATATAGTCATAATAAATACCATCAATGTTCAGATATAAATAGAATAGAATTTACACAAAAAATATATTCTTATTATCTATTTCTCCAAATTAACATAAAGTTCACAAATTGTATAAATTTCTATGCTAAATTGTTTAGAATAATATCCTCTATATTTATTATGTTTAATTTAGTGTTTATTAATCATTAGCCTCAGTAATAATTGCAAATATTTGATAGGATATTGATCATGATCTAATTAGATCCTATCCCTTAAAACATAAATATAAATTGACTATAAAATATTGTAGAAAAATTATAAAATTTTAATATCTAGTGATTATAAAAAGATGAAATAAAGTTTATTAAATTTATCATATTAAGATTTATCTAATAATAGTATTTTCATCTTTTCTAAATTTAACCTTTTCACTATTAGACAAATCAACTGATTCTTTGATTGACAAACTTTGGGTAAAAAGATAGACAAAATCTAATGATGAATCTGATCTAAATTCATTAGTAGTAACTCTTTACCGCCTTGCCCAAAAGACTTCTACTCATATAATTGATGATTTTTATAAAAAACTTCTAAAATCTCTATCATTGACTCTACATGTCACTAATATTGCCAGTTTAATTAGATTGAAAGAACGTGATATAGTATAGGAGGCACCAAATGCTATTCATTATCAGATTGAAATTGGTAACATACTTTGTCAAGATATAGAATTTGCTATTAAAGTTGACAAGGATTTCGATAATATCATCACAGAACTGAATTATATAGTTGATCTCGTATGTATTCATTTATTATATTTTAAGGATTTTATTTATTTTATTTCTTAATAAATTTTGACATTTTACTCTTAATAGATGTATGAATATCGGAGGAATAACAAGTTCCCTCTTAATTTATCTTTTGAATTTCAGATTCTTAAAAGCTCAAAAGCTCTCTTGTCAGTTACGTACGATAAAGATTCTGAAGCCTATTATTTCTTTCCCGAAGTGCTTTCTATCAATGATACTGAATACTATAAGGAATTTTGCAATGTGATTGCTAAACGATGGATGACCAAATACAAATATCTTGCAAGGTGATATAACTATTCTATCGATAATATCGATAATAATTATATTGAAAATAATTAACAAACCATTTATCATATATGCACGCTATTATTGATTATGATATTAGACCACATTGGGCTAAGACTTAGGAAGATATTCCAGGGATTAAAAATTACATTCGTGAAATTTTAGGAAAATACATTGAAAGATTTGAGAATATTTGAAAGAAATATGACCCAAATAAGGTTTTTTTTGATAACGATTTTCTTCGCCAAATATTTTACGGTTCAATGGGTTTATTATGATTGAATATGCCATGCATGCCTTAAGAACTTTAGTTCGACAATTGTAAAAGTGATTAACATATGTGCAGTATATTTTGTATCAATTTTGTGTACGCGGCTATATAAATCAAAATAGTTTGTTAAATAACAAGTTAATAACTTCTTTTGTAATAGTATTATTCTTTTCAGATGATATTTTCTTAAAAAAGTTATTAGACTAGCAAATGGGGTCAGGCTTAATATTATCAACCAATTCTATTATTATTTAATACATCATAAATGAAGTATTTACGTATATTAGTATTCAGATCAATATTTAGCATGTGATTTTTCTAAGTCCAAAATGAAATTACCATAATTTTAATCAGCGTTAAACTTTCATACCCATATTAATGCATCGAAAGGCTCATGTGACTAAGTTTACAATTCATATGTGGAATTTTGTGAAGACTCCACCATTGCTTGATTAGTATAACCAACAATCTGAGTTCTTTCTAAATTACCATTATATTCTCTTCCAAATATAAAAGCAAAATCGTAAGTGATATATTTGTAGAAGTTTTATTGCTTTGATGTGCTACTGTTAGACATCAATATTGAGATTGATATTATATTTCCCACCAAAATATAATAAAATTCATATTCAAAACTGATCATTAACCTGAAACAATTTGATTCATTAGCAATTTTTTATTAAAATATATTTTTTTATTTAATTAAAAATATTAATTATAATGTTTTAATAAAATATTATATTTATAGACAATGATTAATTGTAACTTTAACTTTAATAATAATAATGGTAAAATACATAAATTTTAATAATATCTAAGATTTTATCTAAATAATAAAATAAAGAAATTAAAATTTATTATTATTATTATTTAATACATATATGAAAGAAAATTAAATAATTTCAAAAAACGAGAAAAAAAAAAAAAACTTTTGTAATTTTATATGAATTTTCGATTTTTTTAGGTTTGATAATTTACTTTTTGTTATTCAATTAACACGATTAAATTGTTCAAGGTAGCAAATTCTATAATAGGGATGTTAAATTGTTTCAACAACGCATATTTAAACTGAGTATAAGCACAAGCTTTTTCCAACTAGCTTTAATATTCTTTTAAACGTGCTTTGAGCTTGCTTAACACGTTTGTCAATTTGAGCTTAAAAAAGTATATATATAGCGCGTTTGATCAAAATAGCTCTATGAAGCAGATATTATTAAAAATTATTCGATAAATAAATCTGATAAAGATTTATTATATAATAAAATAAGATAAGCGAGCTTACAACTAACCCGCTTAAGTAAATCAAGTCCAACTATATAATACATCTGTGTTTAACTAATATAGTAAGCTCAATCGCTCAGAAGCTTATTTTCTCAAAAAAGCTTAAGCTTAAAGCTAAAGCTGTATTGAGCCGAACTTAAGCTGAACTGGTTTAGCAATTTAACCTTAACATTTAAATTTAAAGTACTAATCCAGTTACAACTAATGCGAATCATTATGATTTATTACACAAGTTGGCTCGAGCAGAATTAACATTATTTGATATGATGCAGGGGTTAACAAAACGCAAAATGAAATGATTTTCGAAAGATCAAAAATCATCATATCATTGAAATCAAAGATTTACAGATCGTTATTATCATTAGATTCGGAAAACGCTAGTATTTTTATTATCAAGTAACGAAAAAAATATGATAGTATTTCATAATATATAATAGAGTAGTAAAAAATAATAAAGATTACAATCCATAATTGGGAGAAAAAAAAAAAAAAAAAGCGGTGAGATTAATGAGCGTTAAGGTAGGTAAACGCTCTACCGGGTATATCATTCTCAAATTTATCTACGCAACCCTTAGTTTCATCATCAGGACATTTTCCAACAATAAACAAGGTTTTCCCATTTTTCCCAGCGAATTCTAAATTCGTAGGATTTTTAAAGCTCAAATCAATTTCGAACAAAACCTTTTTGTTTGGAGAAAAGGTAACGATCTTTTGACCAAAATATCTTGTCACGTATAGATTTCCTTCAATATCAGTACGTATACCATCAATCTCCCACGTTTGAGTACCATCAAGTTTTTCGAAATCTACAAAGAGTTCTTTTTGTGAGACGAACCCAGTTACATGATCAACCTTGAACTTCCAAATTTTATTGGAAATTGCGAAATCACTGTTTCGATTGGCTCCTTCTGACACGTACAAGAAATTTTCATCGGGGGAGAGTTCAACACCGTTTGTCCTTTCCAATTTCAAAAGTTGCATCGCCTTACCGTCAGGTTGACAAAGCCAAAGGCCACCATCACCAATTTTAGTAGTTGTAGAATAATTTTGTCCAGAGATGTATATACGACCGGTCGACTTCGA
The DNA here is from genome assembly GCA_910591825.1 of Funneliformis caledonium. Taxonomy (NCBI): domain Eukaryota; kingdom Fungi; phylum Glomeromycota; class Glomeromycetes; order Glomerales; family Glomeraceae; genus Funneliformis; species Funneliformis caledonium. The sequence goes on from CAJVPQ010002337.1 coordinate 5,683, forward strand.
AAGGGTCAAATCATTTGGTTTAATAAAACTATCATCTTTACAAAAAGTTTCTTGTTTAGTGGTTCCATCATCCATTTCCATAATTTTCGTGATCTCCTCCTCAATAAGGTTAGTAGCCAACAAAATATTTTTTATCCCAGCTTCCTCATCTTGCTTACTCAAAGGTAAAAATCTTATACCATTAAAGTAAGTGGTGTCCCTCGGGGAAGCATGATATAGCGTTTGTTCCGGTGTAATATGGGCGATCTGAGATGATTTGTTACCGAATGAGGTCGCAAACACTTCACCAGCTTTGTTGACCGAGGTTCCTTCAATTAGAGGACCAAATTTTGAATCCTTTGAATTGATAAATGGCGTCGACTTGAAAGTTGTTGGTTTGTGATGATCGATCGCGGAAGCGACAGAAATAATAATCGAACATATGAGGATCAAAATATGAAATTTCATAGCAAATGAATTTTATTTTATTTTATTTTTTTTTTTATGGGAAGAACTTTGAGCGTATTTATGCATTTATTTCAAAAAAACTAACTATATTCAAAGTATTCATTGATGGCGATGTAATGCATTGATTGCATTGATTTCATTGAATCTACTTAAAATAGTTAAATTTTTGATTGTTTCAATGTAAAATACAAATCATGCAAATCATGCAAATCATACGTAACCCGAACGTATACATAACGTAACATAACACGTACGTAAACGAGTAAACGAGTACATAACACGTATACTCAAATGGATATATGAAATATGGGTAAAGAGGAGAAAATAATATGAAATTCACCATGGTCTGATTATGAGATGAGATGTTTTGTAGCACAAAACTGTCACTACCGTCGTACGAAAAAAAACCAATTGTAATTTATTGCTACAAGATTGACCGTTTCGAATACATTTGATTCCAGGTGTATCCTTCCTGATTATAATGAAGGCCGTGTTTATCGTGTAAAAATTAAAAATTACGGACTCTTTCACCAGTACAAATATGATGAATTTTATAAAGTAAATGCGGGAAGGGATTGACGATTGACTATGCTTTAAATACGATTTGCTTCTTTACGGAAAGAGAAAGAAAAGAATAAAAAGAAACAAAAAAAAAAAATTTGTTTTACGTGATTTTCATTCTCTAAACTGATACAAACATCGTAAAAATTTTTATGGCTTAGCAGTTTTGTGGTCACAAAATGTAAAATAGTCGCTAATGAAATCAAATTGTGGCTTAGCATATCATGGCTTAGAAATCAAATTGGATCGATCAAACAGTTCAAGGCTTATAATTGAATACATGAATTATTATATGTCACGGGAGTGTATGAATTCAAAAAGATGCGTTTGAGGAAGGCGTTTTCACTGAAATTTATTTGCCACGTATAATAACAGATATTTATACGTAGAATGATCAAATGATTATCATTTTTTTTATTTTATTTTTTTTTTTTTCTTGTTTGATATCGATATAATGTCAAAACCGAGACTGGAAAAAAGTAAAAGTATCGTAATTGATGTCCCCAAAGACTATGATAAAAAAGATGAGGAATCCAGTAAAGAGGGGCCTAAATCTGGAGAAAAAGTACACGAGGGATTAGAATTACTTGAGGATATGAAAGTTAAAGATGATATAGAAAGAAGTATACAAAGTTTAGATCATGATACACCTGAAGAAATTGCCAAAGAAACCGAATTAATTACTGAGAGGATGAATAAACTTGACGTGTTGATCACCATCGGACTTTACTACACATCGTTGATCATGGATTGGTTAACATTACTCGGGGAATCCAAATCTGCAACTGACTTCTTTTATACCCTGTTCTTGGGAAGTTTTAATATAAAGGATTGGGATTTTTCAGAAGGAGAGTTGTCATTGGTAGCAAAGATAAGCGGCATGACAACCACGTTACAAACCGGAGTATTTATATTTAGTGGGTTGATAAATTTAGGAGCAAAGGCATTAAATAAAGAGCCACCAAAGTTCGTAGGGGGACCAATGTATTACGGGGGACCATTTCAAATAATTTTCGCACTAAAGTCTCAGGCAAAAGATTACACGGATTCGATCAAAAGTTTAGACGCTCAAATATCTCAATGGTTAGGATTTTTAAGTCAAGTAATGATCATAGTGGCCGCCTGTTTTGCTGCTTTTAACAGAGTGCAAGCCTTAGATCCCTTCATGTTCGCTGATGAAAGCATGATCGGTCACGGGTACTCTCCCGAACACAATACCGAAGATCAATTCGGTAAAGTGATTTCTCCTACAAATACAACTCAGGTCACGATGGCGATTCAACATGCTGCCTTATTTGCCAAAGCTACTTATATGGTCTCAATCACTGCCATCATCATGACCTCCCTCTTAAACATTGTTCAATGGTTGGCCGATGTTTGGAGAGTTAATCAAGATGAACTCATCATTTATACCATATTCAAAGTCCTTACGAGAGCATTATTATGTCAACCCTGCTTTGGTGATAAATGGTTAAGGAAGGGAATGAAGGGAGGCAATAGAGGATTGCCTGGAGTCTCACCGTCTTCAGTGAGTTCCTCGCCATCAAAATTATCACCAATCTCAACTTCTTCGCGAGGTTTTAATGAAAAATCTCGTGAAAGTTCGGTCTCTTTACCAACCGAACAAGAAAACCAATCGTCGTTGTCCCTTTCATCGAAAAATTTGGGAAGAGCTAAATCAGTGAAAAGAAAGAAATAATATTAAATATTGCTGTGACGTTTATTATTTATTAAGTTTCCCTAAATTGCGCAATAAAAATTTGTAAAGGCACATCTCTAGAATTTCGAATGAATGCAAAAGTCACACTTAAACTTTGTCATAAAAAGGAACCGGTTTAAAAAAAAAAAAAATTATAAATTATAATTGCCGACAACGATTATTGCTGACAGATTAAGATTAAGTTACGAATTATACTAAATGCTCGTCATTTAATTTATAATGAATTGTTACAAGTATAAATAATTACACGGCCGTATATGGTTTTCTATGGAATGTCACGGAGAGTGTTTATTTAAACTTTGAGCATATTACAATATAAGCTATTACTTATAAAATACATTAAATAAAATTTAATAATTATTACTTATACCACAGTCCTAATCATTTGCTGTAACTTTTTTATTGATATTTTTCATGGTATAAATTGATCAAATTAATACGATGATATTTTTATATTATAATATTTTCAATATTCATAGTATTTAATTTATACATAGATATTGTTATCTTACAATACTAACTAGTATTTTATGCAAGATTAACAAAGGATTTAGCTTGAAGTAATATTTCAGGAAGAGCTCTGAAGGTTTATACAAATAAAATGGTAATTTTAATAAGCAATATATAATTTAAAATAAGCAATTATGATTTTATTAAGAAAAAAATTTAATACAATTATATTTGTTTACATATAATATGCTTTAGCATTTATCTTATTTGTAATAAGTTTAAATTAAATTTTCTGAAAATTCATTGTCGTTAACTAAGTCTATTTATATAGTAAGTGATACCACAAAACATCTAATAAAATTAGTAATCTTTCAAATGTTAATAAAAAATATTCAGTAATTATTTTTTAAAAAATTCAACACTATTTAATATTTTTAGTTAAATTTTATATAAGATAATTAAAATCAGATTTTTGTATCAAAAGTTATAGGCTTTTAATATTTGAAATTTTATTATATTTGATTCTGATTTAGCCTTTTATGTTGGTCTGAATTATAATATTTTAGTCAGAATTATAGATGTGTAATATAGTAAATTTTATATAAAATATTGTAATTTACTAATATATGTAAATCTGATATATAGATTATTATTAAAAAGATTTTAATACTAAACAAGTTAAGTATACTGTAAAAAAAATTAAGTAACATAGAGCAATATCCAATTTAATTTTAATGAATATTGATAATTTATGTAATTAAATTCTGAATTATAATTGGTTTAAATGTAAAATTATGTGATTTATTATAATACATATTAATAAGCAAATAAATTTAGCATTTTAAATAAAAAGTAAATATCTTATACTATTACCTACACTAAATTTGCTAATATAAATGATTAAAATAATAATTGATTAATAATATAAAAGAAATTCTGACTTCTTCTGAATTTTTACGTAATCTTTATTTAATTTGTTTTCCTCATTTTTACTATTTTTGTCATCTAATATGATATAGTAATATAACTTTAGATCATATATATTATATCATGTTAGCCAATCTTTTTAATCATATATCCCTCTTATTACAATATTATTTTAATTATTTATTTTTGAATGTAAAAATAAATATTTAAGAAGATATAATTATTAAAAAAATTTGCAATTTTAAAAAATTATTATTATAAAATTATATTATTTTATCTAATTAAATAATTTGTTTAAAAATATTTATTATATTAATCAATATATTTAAAGTATTAAATTATTGATTTTCATTAATTTATTTATAAATACAAACTTCTTAAATATTTTATAATTAATATGTTACATTTTTTTTCATTATAAAGATGATATTTTACAATTTATTTTTAAATATTATTAAATAATCAACATAAAATTCTTCAAATTTATAATTCAGTTTTTAGTAAATTTTTTAATATTCTTAACTTTTGCTTTTTTATAATAATATAATGTTTTTTTTGAGCAATATCTTAAAAATAATTTTTAGAAAATTAAATTAGCTATTATTTAAAACTTTAAAAAAGATTTATTAAAATTTTTATATTTTTTTAAAAGTAAAAAGAAGAATAAAAAAATAAAAAAGATAATATAAATAAAATAAAAAAAGATGGAAAAGAATAATGATAGATCAAAAAGTTTAGCTCATATAATCTAATATTATATAATAGAATGTAATATAAAATTATTTTATATACATTATAAATCGTTAGATTCATTTAATTGATCAATCCAGTCAACTAAAAACTAACTTATATATATTTTATTAATTTGATTAAACAATATTTTAAAATACTAATTTTATAATAATACAAGTTATATTTAATTTTAAGATTTGAATAAAAATTAAAGAGTTTTGAATTATTTTCAAAATAATATTATGAATATAATTAGGGTCTAACTTAAAAATAATTTTATAATTATTTTCAAATTTTAATTAAATTGCAACTTAATTATATTATAAGTAAATTTAATTATACTATAAGAACTTAATTATTGCATTTTTTAATTATAATACCTATTTTTAATCTACTGATTACATTTTTTATAATTAAATTACTAACATCTAAAAATAATTTTTTAAAGGAACTGATAAAGCAGAAATTACAATAAATTTTTGAACTTGTTTTAAATGTAAAAATAATTTTTTTTTATATAATTTCTATTATTAAGTAAATTTTTATTAAGATATAAAGGATCAATAAAAGGATTGATAAAAGAATGTATTGAAATTTGTAATATTATAATATATACTTATTATAAATATTATCAAAAAAATTATTGCTATTCTTTATAAATTTTATATCTAATAAATTATTTAAAAATTTTATATTTGCTATATTTTCATTAAATATTACTTTTTGTTTATTATTTATAAACTTTATATTTTTAAAATGAAGATAAAATTTAAACAAAAAATCTATTTGCAAAATATTTTGTCAATAATTATTACTTAATACAATTACTCAATTAAATTACTATAGTATTACTAATAAAGTTGCTAAGTAAAACCTAGAGGTTTTGCAAGTTATTTAAATGATAAAAAGTAAAATTTAGTGAAATAATATCAAAATCTTATTAAAAAATCTGCAAATTTTTGAAAAAGATAAAATTATATCAAATGTGATACTATATTAAAACTTTAATAAAAAATTAGTATTAATAAAATAGTTTTTAAATTTGATTAATACTAAATATATTATACTTAAAGTTGCTTATCTAAACTTATTTTAGATTTGACAAAACATTTAAACTATAGTTTCGTTAATTTTTTACTAAGTTTTGATATAGTTTTGCATTTTTATAAGCTTTGATATAGTTTTATTTTTCTAAAATTTCGTAGATTGTTTAATAAGATTTAATATAATTTCGTTAAATTTTATCTCTTTTCATTTATATGACTTGTAAAATCTTTAGGTTTTGTTTAGCAACCTTAATTATGCTTAATGACTTTTACAAATAATATTTATAATTTAAATAAAGAATTTTAATAAATTTAATAAATTTTGTAATATAAATCATTTATTTTCATCTAATAATTAAGTTTTTAATTAAATTTCATTATTTTAAACTATATAAATTGAATTATTTTAAGAATTGCTAATAATAAATATATAGTATTTTAAAGAAAAAAATCATTATAATACAATATAAGTTAAATTTTATTTTTCTGCAATATTATGAATTAGCTTAAGAATTTTTAAATATAATAGCATATTATTATTTATTATTAATTATTGAATACATTAAAGTATTTTCTAATATTTATTTTGATAAATAAGTGTATTATAAAGTATTTTAGCTTTATCAATAAGTGTATATCATTTTTGAATTCATTATTCATTGCAAGTTGAAGAATGTAAGTAGTTAATAATTAAATTATTGTAATATAATTATCATATCTTTTGCATTATCACTAATTTCTGCAATTATCTTATTAGTTAAATTCTATTTTTTAACCAATTTATGAAATTCTATTAACAGAATATCTATAAGAAAATTCCTTATTTGTTAAAAATCCTTAATAAAGTTCAAAATTAAATGTTAACCAATAGATTGTCATACCAATATATAGTTTATAAAATTGTGTCCAAAGGTCAACTGTAAAACTACAAGTTTCTATTGAGTGCTCTATTTCAAAAGATAAACATTCTTTTGCAAATATGTTATTTTTTTCTTTATTATACTAATACATGATACAAGAAAATGATTATCTATACTTTACATAATTAAATAAATGTAAAAGTATTACCGATATTTAGAGGCTGTAAATCATCAACTATCTATTTTAATAACTTAGATATATATGGTTTATTAGTAGATTTGTATATTTCACAAGTTTATAAACTTTATTGGTCATATGGGAGGGTTTCTAGGAAAATCATGTTCCGAGAAATTTTTGACCAAAATTAAGAGCTTAATGCATTTTAATCTAATAACATCAAGAACTAAAATGCAATAAAAATCTCAGTTTTGTTAAAAAATTCCTGGAATTTGATTTTCCTAGCAATCAACCCATATCTTCTTTAGGATTATTAACTATATAAATTTGATGAATTTTATTTAGATGATTTCTAATATTAGTTGTTAACCAAGGAGGTCTAAACTGATTTTCACAAATAGTTTTTTTTGTCATTCTTTTCTACTAGAACTTGACAATGTCTGTATCCATCATCACTAATATTAATATCAACATTATCCCATACCCAATTAGTTTTTTGTCCTGTTGGTTGTATATGTTTAATAGTTGATAATAGAAGGCAGTTGCTTAGAAAATGAAAGGGAAGAAATAAAAAAATTTCGCGAGGAGTATTAGATGCTGAATATAGAAATTATCATGAAATGGTTGTGGTCACGACTTGTGCGCGTACGTTTAGTGTCATTTGGATCATACATTATAAAACTCAATTTTTCTTTTGTTTTATTAGAATTTTTCATTTTATGCTAATGTTCAAAAATTTTGTTTAAAAGAATATTTTCTGCAAGGTTTTATATAGATTTTACTAATCTTGGCTTATTATTAAAATATTACATTTGTTGATATCGTAACGCTATTATTAAAGCATTTCATAATTTGATCTCGTAGCGTTATTATTAATGAATTTCATATAATTAAAAATAATATAATTATATTATTTTTTTTTAAAAAACATTAAATAGCGCAGTATACTGTATATCACTAATTTCACTATGTTAATTTTTTTTTATACTTAATTAAATTTCTATTTAGTTATCGTTAATATTTTATTAATATTAATATAAAAGAACAATTATTAAATGTATTTTCTTTAGAAAACGTTGAAAGTGAGGGATCAGTTGACTCCCATGTGTTGAATCTGAAATTCTCTTGTACAGAATCGTTTTGCAATTATAAAAATATGAAAGTTAATTTCTTTAATAAAAATATATTATGAATGATAAAAGAAATAAATAAAGAACCTTAAGAGGCGCTTTCTTTTTAGGCGTATTGGGTTGATTTAATTGATTAACTAAAAAAAAATATTTAAATTAAATAATTTAATAATTAATTTACCAGTTTATTATTAGATTGCAAATTTTTTTTTTTGACAAATTTTTTGTCAAAATAGGAAAAAAAAATATATATATATAATTGACTATATGGGGCTTCGTCAATAGAAACATACTTAATAATTTATTATTTATAGAATGTGTTACTATTGCCTCAGTCACCGGGGTCTACGCGGTTGGTCCTTTTCGTTACACTTTGCTCCGGACTTAAGTTTATATTGTTAACCGATGTCAAAAAGGAAAACAGTTAGATATATTAGATTAAGAGAGGTAAGCTGAC
>CAJVPQ010002338.1:0-14189 GCA_910591825.1 Funneliformis caledonium
TATAATTATTTAATAATTAAAAAATATTAATTATTATTTTGAATTTTTTTAATAGTTCAAAAAAAAGAAATAAAAATATACAAGTAGGAGAAGATAGTTGGCTAATAAAAGAATATGTAAAAAAACATCTGCAATATAAATGTGATTATAACATTCGTAAAGATAAGTGACTTCAAAAAAAAATAGATGAAGTATTAGGTATCAAAGATTTTATTTTTCTAATATTTTAATTAAAATCCAAATATAATATCTAAATTTTATTTATTTATTAAAAAAGAAAATGCAGCTAATGTTAATGCCACTACCACTATAACTACCATCACCAATGTCAATGCTAATGCCAATGACAGTGTTAATGCTAGCGTTAATGCCTGTATCACTAATGCCAGTGTTAGTGCTAGCATTAATATTAATGCTAACGCTAATGTCAACGCTAGCAGTAATATACATTTTTGATGTCTCAGAGATTTGTTGTCCTAGCAATATGTCCCAACTATATGTCCTAACCTATCCTATACTATATCCCAAATGTCCTATCTGTCCCATCTATATCCTATCAGCGTCCTATCAGTATTACATTAATGTCCTATAATAATACTGATCGTTAGTGCTAATGTCAATGATAATGCCAATGCCAGTGTCAATGTTAACACAAATGCTAGCGTCAATATTAGCGCTAATACTAACACTAATACTAGCGTTAATGCCAATGCTAATGCTAAAGCCAATGTTAGAGTTAAAGCCAATGTCAAAACTAAAGCCAATACTAAAGCTAGTATTACCTCTAATATTAGTAAGAAAGCAAAGCTTTTAAGGAATTATTTAGATAACTTTTAAATTTTTATTTTTAATACATAATAATAAAAAATTTTAAATTTAATTAATATTAAAACAAAAATGAAAATGAAAGTCAAGTCAATATCAATAATGAAGTCAGTGAAACCAGCATCACTTTTAGCATTACCTCCAACCTCAACGTAAAATTTAATTTATCTTATGATAAAAATTTAGGTAAAATAAAATTCTTATTAATTTACTATATAAATAATAATTTTTATATTAATTTTATATTAATAAATATTAAAAAAAATGAAAATGAAGATTCAATTAATGAAAATAAAAAAGATAAGAAATTTATTTTTTTTTTTTTACAAATTTATAATATTCATTTTTTATATTTATTTTGATTAATTTATATCAAAAGAAATATTATAGAAAAGAATAAGAAATGCAAAAAGGGAAAAATTTAAAAAATATTGATTTTTTAAATTTTTTTTTTAATTTCTATTTTTTTTTTTTTTTAATTTTTAAATTTTTATTATATTAATAAAATCTAAATTGCTTAATTAAAGCATATAAAAAATATGTTTTATCCATGATTTGCTTCTGTTAAAACATTATATTGTATACGTTTTTTCCACTTTTTGTATTAAGTTTAAGATTTTTGTATCTATTAAAACATTATAAAATATAAGTTTTATCCGTTATAAAATATATGTTTTTTTCTTATTTTTTTATATGTTTTTTCCTACTTTTCCGTATTAAATTTAAGGTTTTTTTGCATCTGTTAAAGCATTATAAAATATACATTTTATCCATGATTTTTGCATATATTAAAGTATTATAAAATATACATTTTATCCGTGATTTTTACATCTGTTAAAGCATTATAAAATATACGTTTTTTCCTTATTTTTGTATACATTTTTTCTCATTTTTCTGTATTAAGTTTAAGGTTTTTACTTAAGAAAAAAACGTATATATTATACTGAAATTCTATAAAAATTATACGTTATAAACTTAATATTTTTATGAAATTTTTATATCAAATTTTTTATTGGAATAGCATAGTTGGCTAATCCTGAACTATTTACCATCAAAAATGCTATTAGTGTGTATTTGCTGTTTATAATTCTATTATTTCTGCCTGTATTTCTGTTTTATATTCTTATTTTTCAGCATTTCGTCTTTTATATTCCATCTTTTATATTCTAAATATAGTTAATTACAAGTATTTAGCTAATTACATTATTAAACTAATTATATTATTTGCCTATTCTAATTATATTTATTCAACAAATATCTACTGTGCCTAATCACATAATTTACTATACTTTAATTAATATATTATCCTATGTAATTATTATTTTACTATCTAATAAATTATTTTCTCAACAATTATAATCTAATAAATTATTATTTGATTAATTAGTCCTGTAATATTAACTAATATATTATTCAATCATATTCACTAGTATAATATAAAGAACCATCTATGAAGAAAAACTCTAAAAAATATTCTAAATAAAAATAACCCTCTTAACCACTATATAGATCATCTAACTGAAGTTAATATTTGTCCTTCCCATAAATCCTTATAAAATAGCCACTATTTTAATGACACTTTTCTTTAATGATAATTTTCAAATTCTAGCATATTTATCCTTTATTGAAGTTGATCTACACAAGTATCTTGATCAAATATAAGACGTACTAATTTGTCTATTGTAAGTAGTCTTTTTCTTTCTTTATTTTATATTTGAGTTTGTAAAGTTGCAAACTATTTATAAATTTTATTTTTTATTGAGAATGAAAAGTTCTTATATGTTTAACTTTCTTTTAAAAATCATTTTTTAAGTAATTATTAAAAGTATTTCTTTTGATGAAATTTATTAAAAAAAGAAAAATTAAGAAAAATTTTAGATTTAAATAATTAAATTAATATGCAAAAATGTCATATTTATGAGAAATAATTTATCACATAATTCTAATTAGAAAATCATTTAAAATCAAAGTATTTATATAGAATTATGAATCTCACAATTCTGAAAATCAACAAATTTTAGTCTTATATAAAATTAGAAAAACCTATATTTGTAAGGTCAATTGCAAATAGTATAAATACAGTATACTTTTCTCTGATAAGTTACATATAAATACAGTATACATTTAGCAGAATTTTTTTTAGAATCTAAAAATAAAATAATCTAATTTGATCTTTAAAATACAAAATTTCTTTTTTTCACTATAATATTTGAGAAAGATTATCAATATTAGAAAGGATATTATAAATTATAGAACTCAAGTTTTAAAATAATGAAAATTAACTATTAATAAAAAAGAAATGATTTTGTGAGAATGCAAAATCTTAAAGGGAAATGATGTTACATAAAAGAAGATATAGATAATAATGATCAAAAAGATGATATTAATCATTAAGAAGTCATATATATCTTATATATCTTCTATGTTATCTATGACATATTTTTTTTTATACAATAAATTTTATTTATTTATTTTATTTAATTTATACTATATATTTATTATATTATATTTATTTCATATATTATATTTATTTCTTTTATTTTTTCTATAACTTTATGTATTTTATTTTATATAAATAGAAAATATTTTCTTTTAGCTTAGTAATGTGTCAAATAGATAATTATAAGATAGTTTAGTTTAATTCTCTTAATATACTTGTATAATACAGAGTGCTGACTGAACTAATACTCTATTATTATTATTATTAAATAAACTATTAACTAATTGATACACTTCTAAAACTAATTATAAAATAAACCTTTTACTTATCACTTAAAAATATTGCTTTGCTTATTACTTACAAGCATCCTAAAGAACTAATTGTAACAATATAATTATTTTGCTTCAAATCATATTTATTAATAGTTAATTATAAAAAGTTAACAAAACTTAAAAAATTAAAAAAATATTTGCGATTTGTCTAATTTTGATTAATTAATCTAATATAATATACGCAATCTCCTAAATTCTGTAAAGATCTGCAATATATTTTTTAATTTTAGTTTTTAATATAATATTTTACCAAATCTACAACTTCTAGCTTAAAGCTAAAAATCATCGTCTTTGTATATGTATACTATAAGTAGTTTTTTCATATTTTTTTTAATTTTTCTTTTTTTAAAGAAATAAAAAAAAATTTCTTATATAAGATAATATACTCCTGATACTTGCTTTTTGTGTCAAGAATATTTATATTAGGAAAAAAAATCTATTTATTATAATAAAAAATATAGGAAAGAAAAGAAGAAATATCTATTCTAGAGTCTATAATTTATAAATGAAATATAGTATTTATAATACATTATAACTTGAAAAATTAGTAAAAGCTAATAAAATTTATTTATATAAATTTAAATAAATAAATTAGTTAATTTTTCATTATTGTTTAAATTATACAAATGTTATAAAAAAAAAAGAAAAAATTTATTTTATTTAATTATATAACATCAACTAGATGTAATAATTTTAACTTAAAAAAAATTTTATATATTTATATATTAAGTTTGCTATTTAATATTTAATATTAGTGATAATTTTTAATAATACATGGCTATGTAATATATATACTTGGTAGTGTTATATGATTGCATTATATTTATTAAATAAATAATATATTATGTACTAGCAATATATTAATTAAAATATTAATATATATTATAGTCTAAATATTATATTTTCTTTATCTAATTTATACTTAATTTTAATAATGACTGGTATATGTAACTGTGATTAATCTAACTAATCACAAGATATTTCAATATTATTCTATCATGTTTGCAAAATTATCATTTTTCAAAGATTTCCTGTTATATTTGAGACTGTTAAAATTCCTCATAATAGTCTTTCATTATTAAAAAAAATTTTTTTATAATAGAATATATAAAAAAATTTTTTAAAACTATTATTACTAAAAAAAAATAGTAAATTTAACACTATAAAATTCTTCAACTCAAGTTGATCATATTATCAAACCTCTACTTGAAGTTACTAACTATAATTTACTGCAATTAAGACGTTAGGATCTGTCTAATTCTTAACTTTATTAAATTTATACGTTAAACTTAAACAAATCTATCAAGTATAAAGACTTAAAAGATGAAATTACAAACAATTTAATTAAAGAATTCAGATGACAAACTCAATTACAAATAATATATAGAGATCACATCAGACTATATAAAGATACGAAAAGATAGAAAAATATAAGTTTTGAATGATTCCTTTATTAATATTGAAACTTGTTTTTTAATCTGTAAAAGAGTTAATTCATAATATAAGTAAAAAGTCTATCTATTTATACAAAATTTCTTTTATCACAGCTAACTATTTACTATGCTATAAACTAACTAATTCAGTAAATAAAATATAAGTAAAATAAATATATTAAAAATAATAAATATTTGTATAATAATAAAAATATAAAATATAATAAAAATATTAATAAATATTAAAATATTAAAAATAAGTATGAAACTAAATATTTCTAGATTTCATTTAATTCATAAAATTAGGATTATCATCAATATTTGAAAGATCTGCAAAATATTGTAGATCTTCCATATTTTCAGAATTTGCAAAATTCTCAGTATTTTCAGAAATCTGAATGAAGAAATCATCATATTGTGTTATCTATGTAACTTTATTGTTATTGGTCAATTGCTCTATTGACAACATATAAAATAAAAGGATCTTTTAAAAAAAAAGAATATGATAAAAAGAGTAAATATATAAGAAAAAATTAAGCTAAAAAATTTATTTTATGAAAATTTGATCATTATATAAGCTATATTTACGCAATTATATGATACTAATAAAAATAACCAGTAGTATTATGTAGTAATTTTATTTATAAATATATTAATATACAGTCTTTTAACATTGAATCAAAATTATATTATATATGTATTATTATTATATTATTTATATATTTAGTAATAAATTATTAATATATTAAAAAAATAAAAAATAAATATCAATTTTTTTGCTTTTTTCATTTTGTTTACTAAATTAAATATTATTTGATAAAAAATTCAATCTATATCATTTTAATCAATACATTTAAATCTTTAGTATATGTTTTATAATAAGAATACTATTTTTTAGATATAATAATTATATATTTAAGTGATTTAAAACATATTAGTAGAAAATTAGCTAAATAATAAGACTTTTCTATTTTATCATAGTATTCTATAATAGTATTTACAAATATTTAAATAACACATTTTTTAATTCTTGATTCATATCATTTTATCAAATATTTGTAGATATATCCTCTATTAAAATAGGCTTTTCATTTATAATTTCTTCTTCTAATTCTATATTAGACAAAATATTATTATTATTTATTACTTCTATATTTTGTTTTTAAAATGATTCTTCTTTAAGATTATTTTTTGCTTTATTATTATAAGTAAAATATCATCAAAAATATAAGATATGATATCAAGATATGTTACAAAAATTTTCTTTTCTTTATTTAAGATTTTTTTAAAAGTATATTAATATCTTAACTTATTATAATCTGTAAATGTTACAGTAATACTTATATTTTTTTGCTTTCTATATATTTTTTATCTATAACTTATTCTTATTCTATCTTACATACTTTTTATTTTTAATATTAATTTTGTCTTACGTATTTTATGAATAAATAATATAATTCAATAATATTTATATTATAAACATTATAAAAATTTTATAATATTTATTATTTACTGATACTGCAAATAAGTGATATAATACAGTATATTGAATATGTGTTAAAAACTTTAAATTAGTAAATATATATTATAATTATTTTTACCACATTTTTTTATTAAAAAAATAAGAATAAGATCAGTAATAATAATTGAAAATTTCACTTATTAGCTATATTTTTAAATAGATTAAATAGATTAAATAATATTTATTTAAAATATTTATTAAATTTTAATAATTTAATACTTACTTTATTTTTATATTAATTCAACTTTTATCTTCTTTTATTAATATAAAATTAATTAAAAGAATTGAATCCTATTTCTTAAAGCATAGATATGAATTAGTTATAAAATATTGTAGAGAAATTATAATATTTTAATATTAAAGATAGTATTGCAACATTAT
Organism: Funneliformis caledonium; assembly: GCA_910591825.1. Taxonomy (NCBI): domain Eukaryota; kingdom Fungi; phylum Glomeromycota; class Glomeromycetes; order Glomerales; family Glomeraceae; genus Funneliformis; species Funneliformis caledonium. Next base: position 6,934 of record CAJVPQ010002338.1, read on the forward strand.
AACATTTATTTATCACCTGTTGTAACTTAAATTTTAATAATGTTGTAATTCATTATAATATTATGATGTTTATTTATTATCTGTTGCAACTAATTAAGACGCTATCTTTATTTAATATCTAATAATTATAAAATAATGAAATAAAGTTTATTAGATTTATCATATTAAAATCTATCTAATAATAGTATTTTTAAATTTTTAAAATTAATAATTATTAATATATTAATTTTTTATTTTTTTTAAAATAACTTATTATCTAATAATTATAAGAAAATATATAACTCTTTCTAATAATCATTTGACTAAGAATTTTTATGTAAAAATATGTATATTTAAGGGTAATCACAGCTTAGTCAATGAACAAAAAACAAAACTCACTTTTTAAACTTTTTTCCTCTCTTTGTTCTTTATAAATCCTTTTATTCTAAAAAATAGTTTTTGTTAGTTTTTTATCACTTCTCATAGCTGTTTTTTCCATTTTTTCTCTTTTTTCTTTTTGCTTACAAAGTGAACATCAGAGGCATCTCAAATAATGATTAAGATTGATAATAACTTTAGATTAACCAATTGTACATAATGATTTTTCATTATCTTCCTAAATGAGTACACTCTTTTTTAAATCTCTAATGTTATAGAGCCTGCTGATCTTTCCAGTTTTTTGCAACTGTGTGATTTGAACTTTGTGTAATATCTGCTAGCAATTGTAATCTGAATTGACAGATATCTTAACATAAAAGTTTAAGAGTATTAAAAAGCCTTTGATAGAATTTAGTGATATGAGTGTTTCTATGCTAGAGGTTGTTATAATTAGAAATTAATCAGATAACTTAGCTAAGAACTTGTTGGAGTCAGATTTTTTATTAGCTTCTTTTTTGGTTTAATAATAATTCAAGTTATTAAAGAATTTTATTGCAGCTAAACACAAAAAACAATCAGAAAATAGCAATATTAATAATAATTAGAAGGACCATTAAAACAAGTTGCTAGTAATATAATTATTCCTTTGCAACAGCATTTGATTAAACAGACTACTGATTCTAATATCATTAAAATACATGAAGTATCTTTGAAAAAAAGATTGAAGAATGCTATAGAATTATCAAAAAGGAAAGTATTAGTACCAATGTAAAAAAATCTGAATGAATCTAATAATCAAAATATAAGAAGTCAACTCAAGTGTTTATTATATAAAAAACCTGGTCATTATCAGAAAAAAATGTCTAAATATTAAAAAAGAAATTAATATAGAGATATTATAATCTTTATTTAGTTGTGAACTATTGAAGCATTATACTGAAGCACATTTTTATTAACAATTACTTTAATTAATACGAAAATAGTATAATTTTATAATTGAAGACCATTCATTTAGCTAATTATATTAATGAATATAATTTATCAGGTGATAATTTATTAGATAATTTAATTTATTTTTGATTTTAAAATAATTATATAATATAATAATTTATTTTTTTTTATTTTATACTTTTATAGTTACTATTAATCAATTTATACAAGCAACTATTAAAAGTTTAAGAATTAGATTTCCAGACTCTGCTTTATATTATTCAATGAGAATTTTAGATTTAAGTGAAGCTTCTAATAACCGTGATGGATTAAATACTTATGGAGAAAATGAAATCAAAACTTTAATAGAATTTTATGGAAAAGCTATAAAAAATAAAAGCAATACTTTATATGAAGCTGTATTAGATGGAAATATTCTAATTAGAGAATGGAGAATGGCTCATAATATTATTTGTGATTATAAAGATTTTCAATTTATTGAAGCATAATATCGTATTTTTGTTAATAATAATAATTTTCATAATCAATTTCCTAATTTAACAAAACTTGTTAAATTAGCTTTAATAATTCCATTATCAAATGGTGTTGTTGAACATGTATTTTCACATCAAAATTTAATTAAGACCAATTTGCATAACAAAATATCAATTCAAACATTAAATTATCATTTACTTCTTTCTTTAAATGGTCCTAAAGATTTTAAAAATTATAATTATGAAAAAGCATATACTTTTTGGAATGGTGTTCCTAGATTTAATCAAAAATAGTTATAATTACTAGTTAATTTTTTTTTTTTGTAATCTTTTTTTTTGATTTTTATAAATAAATATTATAAATTGATATTAAATACATTCTTTTCAATTATTTAATAATGCACATATTATGCATATACTATTTTTAGAAAAAATTTGTGCACATTAAAATTACTTTGTGCACATATGATGTCATAAAAATGTGCATATTTTGCACATGATTTTTGGTTAGATTTTACACACTGCTTCAACGATGATCCTTTCTTCATATTAACATTGGTCGACACACATTTATTATATTCTTGAATATTATAATACACTAGCATTTTTTTTTTTTTTTAGAATCTGTTCAATAAACAATTTTGATTTCGATTCTTAATTTCTTTTCCAATAAATACTCTAAATTTATTTTTGTTTCTTATTTCTTAACGCGCCACCATTAAAGATCATTTCTACAGAACCTATTACTTTAGCCATTTCTAATTGTATAGAAATTTCATCTTTTACTTTTTGATGTAAAGTCTTGATAAGATTTGTTATGGTGTGAGATTGTCCAATCACTGGGGAATACAATTCTTAATTTATCGAATAGAATTTGTGAAAATAGTAAATTGTTAATAATAGATGTTTCAAAAAAAAGGAAACAGACACAATTGTATATGGAAAGATATATAAATATACCAAGTATGACTTGCGCAACATCGACCATAAGGTTCATATATTTTGGATCTGTTATCCATTTGTTCACAAATTTGATTAAAGGTGCTAAAGAAGTTTCATCACGTCCAGAAATGGCTATTGTTAAAGCATCGCGTAGTATAAGTTCTTGAATTAACGAAACCGTCAAAATGGGAAGTGTAGTCTATAGATTGCGTACATAACGTCATGTTTCTTAGCAAAAGGAAATAAACAAGTATTAAACGTAAAAATTATAAATATATAATTACATACGGGTCTTAACACAGCATCAAGTGCATTTGAATATTGAAAATTCCTCAAGTATTGATCATACATCGCCAGTTTCTCTTTACGTTTAGCTTCTATTACATGATCATCCTTTATAAAAATATTTTTTGACAAAATGTTGATAAATGATGATATCGCGAGAAAATTACGAATACAGTAATCTAAAAAATATCATACCTTACTGCCACTGTGATTGAAACCGCGAATAAAGTATTGGTAAGTGCCTGGTTTAGGTGGTTCTTTTACACGTTTTGAAGGCGTTTCAATTTTAAGGAATTGCACAGCTAAGGTGCCTGATGTCATCCCGACTGCGAAGTGAGTTTCATCAGGCTAGAATATGAAATATTCAATAAGTGACATTGAAAGGAATTCGTAAATATCAAAAAAAAGTAATGTATTACTTACTGAAATTGCGAGGCTTAAAATTGGATCGGAATATGTTAATCCATGCACAACTTCAAAATTTTTTGTATCATAAACTTTGACGTGACGGTCCAAAGATCCAGTAAGAAGTCGAGAATGCATTGAATTTAAGCACATGGAAGTAACCGTTTTTTGATGGTTCGACAAAGAATATATAACTCGACCTCCACCATTAATATCCCAAACTTTTATAGTCGGTCCACCTTAGGATAATAAGATGATAATCATAATTTTAACAACTAAGTTATTATTTTATTTTTAAGAAAAAAATTTATTAAAAAAAAACCTGCTGAAACTACTGTTCGATCATCAAGAAATAATAAGACTTCTTCTACAGGTGCTTCGTGCATCAAAGTCATGGTACAAGTATTTGTACGCAAATCCCAAAGTTTCACTGTTTGATCATAAGAGCCCGATAAAACTAAGCGAGGATCGCCATTATGTATTAAACCAGATCGAACATAATCCTTAAGTTTATTGATTCGATTAGCAAGTTAATTTCAACAATGTTTATTTAATGATTTATCTATTAATTGAAGGACTGACCTGATGTCCTTCGAGAACTGACACAGGCTCTTGACCAGGTATATCCCAAATTCGAACAGTTTTATCATCTGAACAAGAGAGAACTTGCGTATTTCCAGGAGCAAATTTCGTTACCTGCACGGGACTGAAGAATCATATTTGTAAATATAATTATAAATAATTCAGGTAAAATTGATATGCATGTATAATTATTACAGTTTATGTCCTTGCATCGTTCTTAATATTGCTCTGTTATGAATATTAAAAATCTACTTTAAAAACAAAATTTCCGTTAATATATGATCTTTTAACAAAGAAAGGATATCCCTAATATTAATACCTGAATCAACCCTGTAGCGTCTCCAGCGACAAGAAGGTTACCATCATTTCGGATATTTCCGCTGTACGCAATGTCATTAAACCTTGATATTGATTTTGTTACTTGATATTTATAATTTTTCGGAGAATAGATTTGAACACGTGTAGATGATGTTACTACGAAATCATGTGGTGCGATAGGAGAAAAATGTATTGAGGTTACGGAAGCAATTTCTTTAAAAGTTTTTCTCTAAAATATAATTATTGAATTTAAAATGATAAACAGAAATAAAGCAACCAAAAAAAAAAAAATAAAAGTTTCAATTTGTTATTTTGTTTACGGGGTTAAAAAAAATATGGTCTTATAAATCTCTTTCTTTCTTCTAATCGTATAATCTCCATACAACCAAATTTTAATTAAAAAGTCAAAATCAAAATCACACCTTAAATCTGCTCCAATATCTTGACTCTTCGGTACTATTGTCAACGTGTTTGGCAAATTTCCTTATTGATAATTTTTTATATGGAGTAGCCATTTTACTAAAATTTTAAAAAAATTTTTGAAAATAATTGATAATTAAACAAAGTTGATTGGTTGCATACATCAATTTTTTTTTTTTTTAATTAAAAAAAAATTCGATCTTTCAAAAAAAAAAAATACAATTTTCATTTATTGACAAGAAATGGGATGGAAACCTGGTTTAAAAAGAATTTATTTTCCCAACATAATTTTTCGTTTAATTCGCACACCTTCATTACCTCCAAATAAAGTAGCATTTCGAATCCCGACTAATGTCAATAAACTTGATATAAAAGATTATTTAACACATATTTATAAACTGGAGGTAGTTGATGTGCGAACGATGGTCTACGCTGCAGAATTACAAAAATATTCCAATAAATATCGGCCTAGCTATAAGAAAGCTATTGTTACGTTAAGTGAAGATTTTAATTATCCTCCAACACCTTCCGATTCAAAATATTCAATTGAACTTTTTCAAGAAAACAGAAAATCTCAACTTCGAAAGTTAGCTGGTTGGAAATCAAGGCCAATCAGAGTAATCATGAAACAACAAGAAAACCAAAATTTGAATGAAGATAAGGTTGTAGAAAAAGAAAATAAAGATGGGTGAAACTATATAACAAATAAATTTTAATAATGAAAATAAAAATACAAATGTTTGCGTGACAAAATTTTATAAATAAAAAAAAATATCATTTATAACTTGCTCTTTTTTGGTACGGGTTTATCGTAAACATTTGTAAACAAATAGTCTTTTGGGATGAAAACATGATCCGTTAGATTTTTGATATCTACCATCTCTGGTCGAATATCATCGAGAGTTTTTGCTCCCGTAAGCCGCATGGCCATTTCCAATTCATCTCGTAACAATTGCAACGCGCGTTCTACACCCGCTTGACCATAAGATGCCATTGCGTAAAGCAATGGTCTTCCAATTCCAACAGCTTTTGCTCCTAAAGCTATCGCTTTGAAAATATCGGTTCCGCGTCGTACACCACCATCCACATATACTTCTATTTTATGGTATAATCCTTCTTTCTTTAATGCTTCAACTATCTCTGGAAGAATTTCAATTCCGGAACGAGCAAAGTCAAGTTGACGACCTCCATGATTTGAAAGAACTATCCCGTCACAGCCATATTGGGCTGCAAGTATTGCATCCTCAGAAGTTTGAATACCCTTAAGTACAATAGGTAATTTTGTTATCGATCTAAACCATTCCAAATCTTTCCAATTTAAAGATGGATCAATAAACGAACTAATCGCTCTTGCAGCTCCTTGATCGCGTCTTAAATCTTTTTCATCCTGAACATCAGGTGGTGCATCCACGAATTTTACGCGCATATCTTTTTCGCGACGACCTAACTGTGGTGCATCTACGGTTATAAAAAGTGCTTTACAACCCTTCTGCTCGGCTGCCTGAACCACCTTTTGTGTGATACTTCTATTCCGGTTAACATATAATTGAAAGAATTGAATTTGTCCTTCACCTCTAGCATTTGTCATATCGTCTAAAGAACATGAAGCGAGGGTCGGTAACATTTGAATTATATTATGCGTGCGCGCGGCACGAGTGAGAACTACTTCACCCTCTGGATGACCTAATTTTCCCAATGCGGTAGCAGTTATATACAGAGGGAAAGATGTTTCGTAATTTAAAAGCCTTGTTTTCATGTCTACATGCGATACATTTCTCATGACTCTAGGACGTAGCCAAATGCGATGAAAAGCATTATGATTTTCCCTGAGAGTAATTTCATCATCAGCGCCTGAACTATAATAAGCCCAAGCTTCAGCTGTTAAAACTTGTGAAGCTACTGCCTCAAAATCGTACATATTGAACATTTCGTCTATAGCTGGCTTATTTTCTATTGCGTGACGACGTCTTTTTTCTTCTTCGGTTTCTACCTTGATAGTTTTGACTAATGTAGCTGGGTCAACTTCTCCTAAGCAAACTTCAGGAGGCAGATATTTTTGAATAATATCTAGTGGATGAATTGGATCGAATGCCGCTGTAGCATCTTTACCAGCTTGTTGAAGAATAACTTTGATTCCACCCGGATGTTCAGGAAGAAAATTTGATAAATCATAAACTTTGCCATGAATAATTACCCAACAATCTTCGCGTTTGTTATGTTTACTAACTTCTTGAGCTGAAATTAATCTCATTTTTAAATAAAACTACAAAGTGTAATGATGTATATTATACCAATTTATAACTAGCGGCACAAAAAAAAAAACTCACCTCACGCGATTTTAAATTGACAAATAGGATTCTATCATTTTACTTAATCCGGAGTGTAACGAAGGACTATATATAGGGATGGGAAATTAACGGTTAATTAAGATTTGGTTAATTAACCGGTTAATTAACCGTAATATAAATTTTAATATAAGATTTTATATAAAAAAAAAATTTTTTTAATTTTTTATTTATCGTT
>CAJVPQ010002339.1:0-14188 GCA_910591825.1 Funneliformis caledonium
GAAATCAAAATAAAAACAAATAACAAACCTTATTTTTTTAACTTACCTTTTTAATTCAGGTTCCAATGTCCGATTTGAGCATATAAACAAATGCCTAAATCCAGAAAGTGGTGAAACCGCAGCCAAAAATAGATGCGGTCTTCCACCACTATTCTTTTCACTGGAGACTGTACCTATTGTATCTAAGAAACAATATAATTATTCCAATCAGATGTCAATCAATTATAAATAAAATAGGTCAAATTTTGATATATTCTAATTGGCTATAAGTATGCTAATCGGTTATAAATAAAATGGGTTAAATTTTGACTGATTCTTGACTGATTTCTAATGTATGCCAATCAGTTAAGCTGATTTTTGATAATTTATTAAATTTAGGTTGATTTTAGGCTGATTTTAGACGATTTTTGCACGTCCAATTTTTTTGATTTTGACTAATGTTAAGTGATAAATCTGCTAATTAATGAATTCATTTTCTAAACTTAAGGACTAAATATAGAAAAAGTATCATCTCATTTTGTAATATTAGTAATGCAAATAGAAAATATAAGTTTACTTATCCTATATCTAATTTACATTAAAATTCTTCTTAGCTTTAGATAGTTTCTTTTTGTATCTTCTTTTATATATACTTATATACATTTATATATTATCAATATATTAAGTAAATTTTTAATAAATTAATAATAATATTACTTATTATTCTTTTTAAATATTAAATTTATGCATAATTTCTTTTTTTTATTATAAGATTTAAAATTACATAAGTAACTGATTTATATAATTCTTTTTTATAGTTTCATAATAAAATTCTTTTTAAATCTTTAGAAATAATTAAAATCAATTAGGATTTTACTAATTCTAGCTGTATTAGTAAATATAATAATACAAAATATTATATAAATTTTATATCTTATAATTTTATGTAAATTATGAACTTATCAAAATATTTATATAAATATAATACTTCTATATATTATGATACATAATAATTTAAAATTATAATATATATAATTTATAAGTTATGATGTATAATACTTTGAAGTTTATGATAAATAGTAATTCAAAAATTTACAATATATAATTCTTTTAAGTTTATGATATGTAATTCTTTAAAGTTTATGATATATAATAATTCAAAGATTTTTTATATATAATATTTTAAGGTTTACAATGTATAATAAGTTTACGATATATAATACTTTAAAGTTATAATAAATAAATTCTTAAAATTTTATGAATTTTATTATTTATATTCTAATTATTGGTAATTAATTTTAAAAATTTTGATAAATCCTTAATTATTTATATAATACTTTTTTTATTAAAAAAAATATGTTAATATTATAATTTCTTTTGCTAGATAAATAAATATTTTTCCTTCTTATTAATTAACTTTATTATTATTTTATTATCCCTTAAACTGTTTTGCCTATAAATTTGTAGACAATTTTATTTTTAATCACAATTCTTTTTAATTATTTTTAAATATTTTAAAATATATTATTAAAAAATTAATACTTTATAATAAATTTTATGATGTTTTCTAAGTAAAAATCAAAAAAAAAATGTAATTAACTAGTTATTTCTTAAAGATAAATAAATAATAAATTATTATAAAAAAAATTAAAATTTTAAACTCGTATCTTGTTATCTATCAATCTCAAAAATATAAAAATATTACCATTTAATAGGTCTTAATGTAATGAATCCAATAAACTAAATTTTATATTTTTTTAATTATTAGTAATAAATTATTTTTAAAAAATTGAAATTTTAATATATATTAATAATTATTAATTTCAAAAGTTTAAAAATATTATCATTAGATACATCATAATATGATAAATCTAAAAATTTTATTTTATCTTTTTATAATTATTAGATATTAAAATATTTTAAGTTTTTTAAAATATTTTGAAAATAATTTTATATTTACAATTTAAGAGATAGTTAAAAAATAAAAAATAATAAAAAAAATCAAATATTTACATTTTTAAATCTTTTTAATTAAATTATTTAACATATTATAAAACTACTAAAATTTTTTCATTTGCAATTTAATAATATTTTCTAAAATCTATATATATTCTATATTAAAATTTAAAAAGATTTTATAAATAGTGATGGTATAGGCTATTTAAATAATATTTTCTCTTTAGATATTCAAATTTATCCAATATATAAATTTAATAAGTAGTTTATTTATTCTTCTTTATGAAGCAAATAATTTAACTTATATCAGTAAATTTAATAATGTGAAGTATTATATAAATCTAGTATCTTAAATTTTATATAAGATTACAAGCCTGTTAAAATATTTATTTATTAAAAAAAATAAAGATAAAAATAAAGAATAAATTTATAAAATAAAATAATAATTATATTAAAAAAATAAAAATAAAATAAAATAAAATATTAAAATTAAAATTAAAATAATTAATATTAAAATTAAAAATATGAATTTTTTTCTAATTTTTAATTTTTTTTGCAGTATTGCTTAATTTTAAGATTATTAAAATGAGTTCTAATTAATATAACAAAAAAAATATTAAAAGTTTAAATAGATTTCTTACCTTTTTTATCATTAATAATTGAATTATTATTTTTATTTTCTAATATATAATAAATTGCAAATAATGTAATAAATAAATAGAATGTAAAAAATTATAGTAAAAAAAAGTAAAAAAGTAATATAAAGTAAAAATATGTATTTATATATTATATATCATTGTATTTGTTTACTTTTATAAAATATTTTTTTTTAAAATGTAGAAGTTTTATAAGATCTTTATTTGAGATAAAATACAAATTAAAAAAAATTATGAAAATCTCATACAAAACAATCTATAACTATTTTATAGAAAACTGACCCTGCACTCAAAATCTAACCTGAATTAAGTAAATCACTTTTCAGGAAACAAAAAGTAAAGAAATAGAAGAGGGCTTGACCACTATAATACCAAAAATTCGACTCACTTAAAATATTTGGAAAGATCATTATCATATACAATTCAACATTGAGAAAGCTGATAATATCACTATGAACAGACCTGAAAAAAGAACACACTCTGTCAACTATGTGTTTTCTTCTAACAATATTAATTATTTACCCAAACCAGCTTCCTTAAATACTATGGTCTGTCTTGGTCCCATTAAAAGACAACATTGCAGCTTGCTGCACTTTCTACATCGCCTCCATAGTAAGACATAAGAAATACCAAAGATTATTTGAAATGCTACCCAAGTTAGATTCTCAAACAAAGACATCCCGCCACACTTTTGTGCCCCAGATGTCACGCAGACGAATTTTTATCACATTCTGCTGTGCCCAATCGTCGAGTATGAAATGGCTACTATCATCCTATTGAGAAAAATGAAGAACATATTCCTTATTATTAAATTTTACTAGCAAAATATCCCGTTTACCAAATCCAAATGAATGTTTTATCACGTGATTTGCGCATGTTTGCAAAGTTATAGTAAAATATATTTGTCCAGACTTTTATATCAAACTTTATGATTTCTGTAAAGTTTTATTGAAATAAAAATTTTTTTTATTCATTATAAACAAAAGTCCGAGTCACTTTATACTTTATTTTAAAATTCCTTAAGTCGAGAAAATATATGTTCTGGTTTGGTTAAATTTCGCTCCGTCAAAATTACGTTACACTTCTATTAAAGTTACGATTTCAAGAGAGAAGAATTTATTATTATTTAAGCATCCGAAATTTGTATTCTTTGTGATGTAAATATTTAGTATTTGCAAAACATTTAACGCCGATTGCCGTTTTTGAAAAAAAAATGTATTACAAAATTTTTCTGTACAAGGGACTTGACTGATCCTTGCTAAATTTAATGGTTTAAACCATTGTTTTATTAACAAAACAAATTTTTATTTCATGTGTTATGCCTATCAATTCTTTCAAATAAAAGTCAAGAAATCTGTTGTGATCGTTATACATAAATAAATAAAATTGAAAGGAAGTCCAAGCCAGGTAAATAAATTTTCAAAACTCAAATATTAGTAAATATAAAATTTACTAATTATTAAATAATAAATAGATTAAAAGTTCTAGAAAGAAACCTGAACCTTCGCTAAATAACTTGAATATCTCCGTTTCATCTAAAACTGAATCCAATCATATCCTTCTAAGATTAGAAAAGGAGGGTTATACCACACCAGATGCTAAAGCAAAGGAACTTATAACGAGGTTAACTGAGACAAAGGCCTTATACGCTTTAAATTACTTTTCGAAAACCATCAAAATAAATTTTCATCACAAACTTTAACAGATTCAATAAGAAATTTAGCCAATCATTCACTGTTTGACCATCATTCAAAAGAGATCATAACAAGATTGGAATTTCATTTACGAGCTTGGGCAGCATCTTTGGAACAGATATGCTTTTCAGAAATAGTACTTATTAAGGAACTTCGAGATAAAATTTACAATTCCCTAGCAAAATTTGCTGAATTTCATCGCAAAAATATACAAGTTATTGAGGAAGGATTTGATAGTCTCAGGTCAAAGTTCAATCCATCCAATCAACAATATGATGAAGATAGCGAAAGAATTAAAAAGCATAATTATAATATTGACTTTTTATTGATTCACTTGCGTGATACACTACATAGTCTGCGTGATGATGAAACCTGGTATCAGGAAATTTTAAGAAGAACTAAGGAGTTGTTGAAGACTGTTCTAAATATTGCACCAGGAATTACAAGTATTGTAGCACCCGGGGTTGCTCTTCCAAATGATAATTGTTCAATCTTATCAATGCTTACCCGAATACGCCAAGGTTTAAGTTTTAAATATCCAGTAGCGACTTATTATGTAGATTGGAGAATTATGTTGATAATTCAACATAACCTTTTTATTTGGTCTGAAAGTGATGAAAATATAATTGGTAGAAAGTTTGGAGAAAGGATATTAATGGAATATCTTTGGATTTATTCAGAGAGAGAGTGGAATAATTTTGTTGATAAAACTATATTAGATTCTCAAACTAAACTTGATGAAGTATCAAATAAACTCGTCAAGGCCTTAAGAAACACAGGAAGCTTTTTAAATGACCTTGCCGGAAATGAACCATTCGCATTACCAGATATGTTATGGTTTGGAATGTTGGATCTCGCACAAAATCTCATCAAAAAATTTAATCAACCAGCTATTTATGGTCTTTGTTATTATCTAGCAATTAAGTCACTCAATAAAGCTCCAAACTCTTTTATTCAATTTAAAGCAATTGAAATATTATTATATTTACAAAATATCAACGAATCATTTTCAATTGTAAAACTTGATTTTGACGAATATGCTCAAAAATTGTATGATAATAATAATTCATCAGATTCTTCAGAAAAATTTCAAAATTTATTAGCATTTGTTAAAGAAAAATGTCATGAAGACTTAATTATGCTAAATAATGATATTGGAAATGGTAAAGGAACAATTTTTGAACAGAATACATATTTTAAACAAGAACAAACATCGGATCCTTTTAATATTTTAGATGCTATTGTAAATGGAATGACTTGTAGTATTAGTCAAGAGCCAGAAGGTCATTTATGTGTTTGAAATGTCAACACTTGGTTTGTTTAATTAATATAAACCAACTTGAAACAAAAGAATGTCCTATTTGTCGAGATAAGATTGAACATGAAGATATCAGATCCTTATTACAAAAACTATATACAAAAACCTATATTCGCACCTTATTTCTGCTGGACATGTTCTGCCTTCAATTGAACTGAAACATTCAGAGAATAATCAACATGAGGATGATTGTGATAATTCAGAAGTTGACCATATATTAATTAAAAAAACGAAACATAAAGAACTAAATTTGAATTCAAATAAATTACGACCTAAAAAACAACGTCCAGCTTATCAGTATGTTATAAAAGAATTAACGGAGAAAAATTATGAAAGTGCTATATCAATGTGTCAAGAATATGTAAAAGCTAATCATAAAAGTTACACTATGAAATGCATTTTAGCTTATGCTTATAGATGCATTAACAACTATGAGCAAGCGCTATCATATCTAGAAGATGCTATTAAATTAAAGGAAAACAATCCAATTGCGTATTTTATTCGTGGAGAAATACTTTTCAGACAAGGTTATTATGAAAATGCGATACAGGTGTTAGAAAGATCAAAAAATCATAATAAATCAATGATATTGTTAGGTAATAGTTATTATTCTAAAGCAGAAAATGTAATCTATGATAAGGAAGATAATTATGATAATGCTTTAAGAAGTTATAAGTTAGCATTACAAAAGGATTCGAAAAATTATTTATGTTTGAAGTACTGTGCACATATTTATAAAATTCAAGGAAGATATTTGGAGGCATTAGAAATGTTAGATAAATTACTGGAAATAAATCAACTTGATTCATTAATACTATGTTATTATGGAGAAATTCTTAATTATCTAGAAAAATATAATGATTCAATATCGCATTTCTCAAGAGCCTATCACATTGATCCTGAGAATACTCATATTTTATTTAACAAAGCTATTACTCATTATGAACTTCGAGAATATGAAAACGCTCTATCAGAACTTAATGAATTGATCCAATTAGATTCTTCAAATAGTCTTGCATATTTTTATAAAGGACTAATATATTATGCATTAGGAAACGATGAAAAAACTAAAATTGAAGTAAAACGATGTATATCATTTTTCAATTCTGGTGATCATTTAGCGAAATTTCTGTTATATTATTTAAATCTTTTATTTGATGATTCGTTTATTAGCGGAAATATTTTAAATAATTATTTAATGCAAGAATATTCAGATACAAAATTATGGTCATTTTTATCTGACTATTTTAAAATTAGTGATAACGATTTTATTGAACTTGGAATAATTAATGAATTTCATAAACTTATGTATAAAGGTAAGAATAATATTTATATTTTTTTACTTTTTTATACCTACCTAATTTACTTTTAAATAAATGAATTATCTTGTGCAGAAAAAGTTTGTATTTTATTTCAAACTTTACAAATTTGAAAAGTGAATTTCTTCGGTTTAAAAAGGTTGATTCATATAGGTGAGCTTCTATATATTATTTATAATCTTAATTTAATACTAACTAACTTTAAGTAAAATTCTAAGTTTGTCTGCACAAGTGTTATCTTATGAAAATGAAGTATTTCCTATCATTATTTTGCCCAAACTCTGCAGTAATAGTAAATTAACTTCATGTTACGTTACTTGGAAAATAAATGTAGAAAAGTTATTAACCAAGAATTGTTATGTGAAGTTTATTGTTGAAATACTTGATGTAAGTCATATATTATGTGCAAAAAAAAAGAAAAATAAAAACTTGTTTACCGGTGTTAATTGATATGTATGATTTATTATATAGATATATAGTGATCGTATCATATGTCATGAATTAATTTTAACACATGAAGATGTATCAGAACTTGTTGGATTGGGCTGGATTGAATATACACTTCCATTTGAAGTAAATAAATGGGTGCAACCTTCGATTGACTTAAAAAATAAATCTATTATTATGGTAAGTTTTAACTGAAATTATGAGAAAATTGTTAATGATTTGTTAATGGATTTAAATTTTAAAGCAAATAGATTATATATATTCCTAAAAAAGAAGATCCCTTACAAATCTATAAATTTCACCCAAATGTTCCAAAAGTATTTAACGACAAGTATTTTTCAAAGAAGGAAATGGAAAATTTGATAGAATTAACGGATATTAAAATATAAAATGATTTTTCGATGACTAATAAATATTTATTTTGTTTACAGTTCATAATTTTATTTTATTTAAATTATAGCTTTAATATCTATCGATTTTTCTCGTCATTTCAATATCAAAAATTTTTAATCATATTTTCATATAACTAAAATTTGGTCAACTTAATTGTAAAAGACGCTGGTTTAGATACTATAATTTTGGCCACGCCTGGATTTTTATTTATATTTTTATTTTTATTTTAAAAAAACTAAAAAAAAACACTAAGCTTAGTTTACAAACCTTTTTACAAAATCAATATTTACAGTATTTCACATCTATAAAAAGAAAAAAAATTAAATACAGTAAATATAAATAAATATAGATTTTTATTAAATTTACTTGCATCGATTTTTTAATCTTCTCAGAATCACACATGCAGGAACATATCCGATAAGTTAAAATCAAGTCACGAGATTACTGCATGTGGATAGAAAGTGATCGTGGCTTAAATATCGGGAACTGAAGATTTATCAAAATATAGTTTTTCCAATAAGAGAAGAAATCCTTTTTAGTAGATGCTCTTGTAATCTCGAATTTAAAATTTCAGAAAATTAATAGATTAATTTATGTGGCCAAAGTTACATTTTTTAAATTTTTAAGATATTATTGTATGTTCTTTCATAAACAAATATTAATACTTCCGAAATTCAATTTTATTAAGTCAATTAAATTATATCACTAAATTGCTAATTAAAACCGCTACAAAATAAAATAAAAAATAATGAGAATGAGAATATCGTGAAAATTGTCTGGGATTAAAAAAAAGTGACATTTTGCTATTGAAGTAAACAAAATATAATGGATATTCCTACAAAATAACGATGTAAACAAACTAAGGTTGCGGGCGTTTCGAGATACCAAAAAAAACTATATAGTATCTAAACTTAAGATTTTGATTTTTCAATCCATTGAAAAATTCAGATTTAAAACCGATGGATTCATTTAAACATTCAGATATATGATATAATAAATTTAGCTAAGCTATTATCAAATAATTATCTAATAATTATCAAATAAGGAAAATACAATAAAATCAAAATTTAATTGTTCTATAATTTAATTTTATGTGCGACGACATGATAATAAAAAAATAAATTGGTAGTTTGAAATTCATCAATAATTAACATTGAAATTACTTGATTCTAAGCAATGCTAACATATTTTAATTCATTTAATTGCGCTAATGAGTTATTTGTACTCAAAAACTGAAATTAAACGACGTATTATTTTAATACTAGCTTATCCAGCAACAATAAATCTGGATATAATAAATGAAAATAAAACCAGTTCCAATCTCTACTTAAGTCAATATATCTTGAAATCGAGTTTATTTATATTATTAGAAAAAAAATACCAATATATATATTTATATAGTTATTACTTCACTCGAAACATTTCAGTGGTGATGAAATTAATTATTATATTTAATCACCTACGAAATGCATCAAAATGTATGTATTTTCATGCTTCATGCAAATTATATGTAATAAACATTAATAAATATCATTATCGCGCTCACAAGTATGACAAATTTGGTTTTGTGATATTACGGATAAATAACAAATTGAGTTTTTATAAAAATAACTATAAATTAATATATATAGCTATGTTGTATCCCAAATGCGTTGATGTCCGAAATGCGCAATTGGGATATCCCAAATACGAAGATCGTTTGGGATATTCGCTGTCCGTCCCCAAATGCGCATTTCGGATAATGTTCCAAATGCGCATTTCAGATAATGTCCCAAATGCTCTTTTGGATATTACAAATGAGCATTTAGGATATTCTAAAAGACCAATTCAGACTCATTTCGGACTGTCTAAATGACCACAATTTATTTGAGTTTATTAAATGACAGACTTGTAATTTAAATTTTATTTATATTTAATATTTATATTTTTAAAATTTTTATTTAATTGTAAATAAAAATGTAAATAAACTTTATATTAGCATTTGGATATCCGAAATGTGCATTTGGGATATACCCGAAATGCGCATTTGAAATATCCAAAATGTGTATTTAAGATATCCGAAATGCGCATTTGGGATAAATGCGCAATTGGGGTAAGCGAATATCCCAAACAATCTTCACATTTGGGATATCCCAATTGTGCATTCCAATTTGGGATATCCTAAATGCGCATTTCGGACATTAACGCATTTGGGGTACAATAGCTACATTTGTGAAAGAAACTTTGAAGCAACTCATTGAAGTTGAAATGGTAACGAGAATTAGATATTTTATTTTCAAAATAAAAGATTATTAAGTTAAGATACTTAGGTGACTTTATCCGTTTTAATATGATTTTTTGAAATTATATAAGGTTGATCACGCATTGCATTTTTTTCTTGGATTAATTTTGATTACAGAACAGCTGTGCTATTAAATATAATGCTTGATATTTTATTATCACATTAATAAATCCATGAGAACTACAACTAAATCGTAAAATGTTTTATAATGCATTATGCTTTATTTAATTGTTCAAAATATCACTTTAAAGCAACTTTTTGAAAATTATTGTAAGGTAGTATTTTGAATAGCTGTTTAATAAATATTTTGTTTGGTGTTCTTGCGTAATTAATTCATTTTGTTGTTCTATAATTTTTATTTGCATTTTGAAGTAATTGTATTTATTGAAGAGTATGCACACTGTTCGCTAAAAAAATGAATCAAATTATTATTGCTGAAAAAACCCATGTTTATTCTTAATGCGTCAATTATTCAAGGACATCCTTAGATTAATAGTCGGGTTTCATTAGAGTATTTCATGACCTATTTAGAATACATATGTCACTGAATTCAGAGCTTCTCTAATTAATAAAAAATTCATTTATTTTTATGTTCTGGATTCTTTCGTTATTGTAGTAGGTTTCTCATTGATAGGAAATTCAAGCACCATAAAGAAATCCTGTAATTTTTCAGAAAATTAACATATAGGAGGTTTGCTATTAAAATCGAGTTACGAACATAATAAATCATATGGGGACTAAGCTATTAAAATCACAGGATAAGAAATTGATTTTAGTAAATGATGATTAAAAATGCTATACCACAGTAAACATTTTCAACCAATAATAAATTGTTCTATTTTTAAATATTAAGTCGAATTAATTATTATGATGAAACTAAATTTATTATTTAAAATTATTTTACAGGAATAATTTTTGTAAAACTTGAAATCAATTTTATACCACTTGAGATTTTTTATTATAAAAATTATTAAAAGATATTTAATAAAAAAATCTTTTTTCTATCGATTTTTAAAAGAAAATTAATTATTAAAAAATTTATTTTAATCTTTTTTTTTAATAGTTTCTAAGAATATAATAAAAAATAATATTTTTAAAAAATCTTTTAATAATTTTATAATTTTAAAAGAATAAATTCTTTTTAATAATTTTTTTTTTAATAAAATAAAGTATTTTAAATAAAAATATTTATTTTTAATAATTCTTTTTTATGGAAAATTATTTTTGGATTAAAAGAATTTTCTATAAATTATATAATTTTAAAATAATTTTTCAATAAATAATTTTTTAAAATCATAATAATTTAAAATCAAATTTTTTTAATATTATTAAAAGCATTTTTTTAAAAACATCAAATTTCTATATAATTTTCATTTACTTTTTTTTTTAAAAAAAATGTTTTTTTCTGATTTTACAATATCTTCTGATTCTGATTTTCAAATGTTTATTAATTCAATTATACCTATTTATAATTTAATTGAATTAGGTTTAAAAGAATATGAAGAAAATAAATTAGTTTTAAATACAATACATGAATTAATGATATTTTTTAAACAAAGTGATAATTATACATATTTTAGAACTTTAAAACAAAATTATTTAAGAACTTGTTTTGAAAAGTAGGCTTTAAACATTTTTTTAAAAGAAATAGATTTGTTTTTAAAATCTCAATTAATGTCTTTTAAAATTACCAATTAAAGAAATAATGAAAAAAAACCACAATGATATTTTTACAAATATAATTTTAATACATCTTTGCCATTATGTAAACTTACATATATGCAATTATGTGAAATAAGTAAACATACACTTTTAGCTATACAATTACATCTTCAAATATATGAATAATAGAATATATTCATAAAAATATTAGATATAAAAAAAGAGAAATTTAAAATTTTTCTTGATTTGAAACTTACTTCACAAATTAAGCATTATTTAACACAATATAGAAATGTTTATGTTTACTATCTCTTATGAGACATAATAATTCTGAAAATTTTATATACTTATCAACTAATAAAATTATATTTTAATTTATAATTAATATAAAAATGATTTTTATATTAAGCATAATAAAAATAAAAAAATAATGTCTTATGATACATTTAAATGACTTTGACATGAAACAATATTAAATCTTTAATTTTAATTATCAGGATCAGATCTTTGTGATGTTTATAAAAATTTTTAAAAAACAAATACTAATTTTAAAAAATGATAATGAAAGTTTTGAAAAAAAAATAAAAAACAATATGAGAAACATTATGTAGCTACTAATCTTGAAAGATAATATTATAATGATAATATTAAAAATAGCAAAAATGATAATTTAACAATGCATATATGTTATAATTAGGCTTAAAATGTTTTAATTCTATACTCATCATAACAAATCAGATCTATTTATTTTAAAAATGCTTATATAGTACATTTATTTAGAATTTGTAAAACTGGACAAAAAAAATCAACAAATTAATTTTTTAATTGTTGAAAATGAATTTTTAAAAGATATAAAAAAAGAAGCAAATACAACTTTAAATATAGGAGGCGTTCCCACTAAGGAGTAGTAGCCTCCCCAGTACCTTCTTGCTATATTTCTTTGTATTCTTTTTCTGTTTCTCGCACCTCTAGCTCATTATAATTACTAATTATATTTCTTGCCTAGCTGGAGACTCCGCAATCTCTGAAATACTAATTATTAATCTTACTTAGCTAAACTCTTTGGAATTGTATAAATACTAATTTGTTATTTTATTTAGCACGGGTTTTTTGAAAGCAAATAAGCTTACTGTATGCAGAACAAAGTAGAGCGGTAAGCAAATTGTGAATACAAGATATGGAAATAAGGCAGTTCCCACTAGAGGTGCAGAGTATGTATACAAGATATGTTTACAAATATGTTCACGGGTTGCGGAGCATCGAAGATGCGGAGCATATGTATACAAGATATGTTCACAGATATGTTCACAGGTTGCGGAGCATCGAAGATGCAGAGCATATATTCACAGATATGTTCACAGGTTGCGGAGCATCGAAGATGCAGAGCATATGTACACAAGATATGTTCACAGTTATGTTCACGGGTTGCAGAGCATTGAAGATGCGGAGCATATGTACACAAGATATGTTCACAGATATGTTCACGGGTTGCAGAGCATCGAAGATGCAGAGCATATGTACACAAGATATGTTCACGGGTTGCGGAGCATTGAAGATGTAGAACATATGTATACAAGATATGTTCACAGGTTGCGAAGCATCGAAGATGCAGAGCATATGTATACAAGATATATTCACGGGTTGCAGAGCATCGAAGATGCAGAGCATATATATACAAGATATGTTCACAGATATATTAACAGGTTGCGAAGCATTGAAGATGCGGAGCATATGTACACAAGATATGTTCACAGATATGTTCACGGGTTGCGGAGCATATGTACACAAGATATGTTTACAGATATGTTCACAGGTTGCGGAGCATATGTATACAAGATATGTTCACAGATATGTTTATGGGTTGCAGAGCATATGTACACAAGATATTTGCGTCTAAAGTAACCAGAGCGGTCAAGCAGTTTTCTTATCACAAATTAGCCAAATAGACCATTTTTTATCATTAATTTGAAAAAATGATAAAGTTTAGTCACCCCGCAGTCTTTTAGACAAGGACGAATATCAAAAAAAAACATATTTTTAAAAGACTTCTATTGCCTAGAAGCTGTAATATAGAATCTTGTCTCAGCTTTTTTCATTATTGGACCACCAGGCTTATATAACCAGTCTCAGACATATTTTTGGATTACCTGGGATGCTTGATCACGTTTTTTTATCCTGAAGTTTGTTTTTATGATAATTAGCTTTACTGTAATACTTTTCAGCATGTTTCGTACATATTCCATAAGAAGAAGCTGTTGGTATACCACATACACCACAAGGAATACGAGTTTACCTTTTCCAATGAATATGGCATCCTTCTTGCCGATAACATTTATTTCCACATATATGACCATTAATATAGGGGTATGGATAAGAATAAAATGCCATGCCTTTCTATTATTTTATAAATTAAATATTTTCTGAGGTTATTAAAACGAGATGACATCTAATATTATGGATTCAGATAAAAGAAAGGAATCTTT
>CAJVPQ010002340.1:0-14187 GCA_910591825.1 Funneliformis caledonium
TATTCTAAATTAATTCCTTTTATAAAATAATTTAAAATCTCTTCAAATTCAAAATATTTTTAGGAAAAATTTTATTTGCCAACATACAGCCTTAAATGATATATATTAACAATTAGAAAAAATTGAAACATTCGTTTCTGATGATCACTGACCCGGAAATTTTATCTGTTACTACTAATACGTGACTATTGAAAAGACCCTAGACAAATTCGTTGTCATCCTAATATGGTAAACGGATTTACTTTTTAGCGAAAACGAAATGTAAACTCACGAGGTCACACAATTCAAAACTTTTTTATACAGGTAATCTAAACGTTATCGATCGACATGGATTTTTTTTATAATTCATAATTATAATTTTATAGGTTAGATCGGTAGATTCGCCACTTTGGTTTGTCACGACGGCGCAGTAAGGAGTTTATTATTTTATTATTTTTTTTTTTTTCTTGATTATCAATCAAAAATCTATTTTTTTTCGATTTTGATTAGGACCGATTCCGCCCTTTCGGACGAATGTGGGTGCGGCGGCGTATTAAGGTGCGTGTTTCTTTTTATTATTGTTTATTGTTTATACTAGCAATTCTACCCGACGATTGCCCCGGGCTTTAAGGGCAATAAGTCTCCGTATATTAAAAATCGCGATTAATATTATTATTAATCAATTAAAAAATAAAAATAAACTAAACAAAAATATTAAAATTAAAAATTAAAAAAAGAATAAATTAAAAAATACTAAACGAAAAAGAAAATAATAATAATAAAAAAAGAAATAAAAAGATTGGGAAAAAAAAAATTAAAAAATTAAAAAAAAAAATATTCGATTAATCGAATCTTGAGAACGATAATCGCGATTAATATCTAATAAAAACCTTTCTAAAAAGTGACCCGATGAATACTAGATCCGAAACATTCAATGGATTGCAAATTTTATGCCTGTTGAAAAACACTTTGTCTTTTTATTAATATAATTTTTTTTTTAATTATAATACATTTTGCCGGTTAGTTAAAAAGTTTTAAAATTTTCTTGAATCTTCATACAGTATATTATATAGTCCAGTTGCTTAAATTTTTTCTTATTTTTTAGAATTAACATTAGAAGATAAATTATTTTTTCCTAGGAATATTCATTCTTAAAAAACGATTATTAGCATTGATCGATCGGACAAATTTTTCGGTCTCATTTAAAATCATCGATCTTTTCTATTTTTTTTAAACAAGATTTTGCCTTATGATTGTCCGGAACCGGCAAAAATGTCCGGGTGCCAAATGTCGGAAGTTATCATTCAAAGTGAATTAAAAGTTCTTGATTTATAGAATAAATTAGTAATGATGAAAGTATTTAATTTAATTTAAGCTCTAAATTTTGTTGATATCAAACAATAAAACCTTCGGACATTGTCGTCATGAGATTATCCCTGATCTGATCCGATTGTCAAACCGATAACAATCATTTGAACAATGACTATGGAAACGGACAGATTTACTGCATCGTAATACCTTGTGGGAAGTTACACAACCTCAAACGCTATTAGGTAGTATTTCTATGCTTTTTTTTCAGATTTTTTTTTCATTCTTGTCAAATATTTCAATGACTGGAATTGATTCCACCGCTTGTTTTAATTGGTTAGAAAAAGCGAGATTTGAAGATTATATCAAATATTATGACTATAAAAAATTTACTAATAAGAAAGAAATTAGCTGTGGTTCTTATGGAAAAGTTTTTTCCGCAAACTGGTTAGATTCCGATATCGTTATGGTTCTAAAATATTCATTCAATCTAAACGTTAAGGAAATTATTAATGAGGTATACTATCTAAAAATTTATTCATATATACTTTTTTATTATTATTATTAATTTATATATTACTAGATAAAAATGCAACGTGAAGTTGATTATCACGAGAATATTATAAAGTTTTATGGGATATCAAAATTAGAAACGGATTCAGTCAATAAAGTAAATAAATACTTGTTGGTTATGGAGTATGCTGATGGTGGAACATTACAGTCTTATTTGGAAAAAAATTTTGATAAACTAGAATGGAGCGATAAATATCAGTTGGCCTTTCAACTTTCAAAAGCCGTAGCATGTATGCATAATGAAGGAATTATACATTGTGATTTGGTAATGTAACGAGCAATTAAAAAATATTTTGCTTTAATTTATTGATTTATTTATAAATTAAATGATTATTATTTATTTATATAGCACGCAAACAATGTACTCGTACATCAAAATAATATAAAGTTGGCAGATTTTGGTTTATCTCGAAAAATAACTGAAGCATCTATTAATTCAACCGATGTGCTTGGCGTAATTCCTTATGTTGATCCAAAATATTTGAATAATATTAAAAATAATGATAAAAGTCAGCATTATATATTAAATCCTAAATCAGATGTTTATAGCGTTGGGGTCCTTCTTTGGCAAATTACTAGTGGACACAGACCTTTTTATTATAAAAATGAAGAAGATGGTGTTAATTTGATTATAGATATTAAAAAAGGCCGAAGAGAAATTATTGTCAAAGATACCCCTATTGAATATAGCCAGTTATTTGAAGGTAAACGTTAACTTACCATTTGTTTATATGTAACTCTAAATAACATATTTTTTTAATTTTAATTAGAATGTTGGAAGGATGATCCAAAGAAACGTCCCTCTATGCAACAGGTTGTTGATTCACTTGAAGCAATAATTTTTGGAAAAAATAATGATATAATTCATCCTCCTATTATTCCCACGGAAAATATAGTGGAATTATTGCAAAATGATATGTCTTCTTATTCAACATATATGTGTAGCAATAATTCAGATCTCTGTATAAGTAAATTAATGCTTGATTTCAATTTAGAATCAACAGAAAACGAATGCGATTCACAAATATTATATCAAGCAGAAAAATTATTTGCAGAAAACGTTGATATAAACGATACTATAGAGGTTATCATTGATAAGTTAATAGTACACTTAACTCAAGTACAAGATGGAGGAAATAATTTTAATGAAACAAAGCACTGTATTAATCTATTTATATCCCTGGCAAATCGATCTCCAATTGATCTTTTTGAATGGCTTAAAGAAAATCAAGTGAATTCAAAAAATATTTTTCTCTTGGGATTTTTTTATTTTAACAATATTAATTTTGTTGCAAATGATAATGAAACATTTAAATTATTTTTAAGAGCTTCCGAAGATAATTATCCCATTGCACAAGTATATCTCGCAAAATGTTATAAGGAAGGATTCGGAATTGAAATAAATAATAATTTAGCATTTAATTGGATACAAAAGGCCGTAGAAAATAAAAGTATTTGCGCACAGCTTAATCTTGGTATTTATTATGAAAAGGGTATAGGGACTAAAAAAGACTTAAGCAAAGCTTTTCATTGGTATCAAGAAGCAGCTAATAATGGAAATATGGACGGATTATATAATTTAGGTGGATGTTATGAATTGGGAAAGGGAATAGAAAAATGTGAGAATAAGGCATTTGAAATATATCTAAAACTATCAGAAAAAGAATATATAAATGGAAAATATAGTCTTGGAATTTGTTATTATTTTGGGATAGGAACTACCATTAATAAAAAAATGGCATTTGAAATATGTAAAGTTCTAGCAAATAAAAATTATAATAATGCGCAACTTTTTTTGGGTTATTTATATGAACTGGGTGAAGGGACTAATAAGAATTTAGAAAAGGCTTTTTATTGGTATCAAAATGCAGCTGAAAATAATAATGCAAATGCACAATGTTATCTTGCACTTTTATATTATAAGGGTGTGGGAACAGAAAAAAATTTAGAAAAATCCTTCCATTGGTATCAAAAAGCAGCAGTAAATAAAAATAACTATGCAAAATACAATTTAGCTAGAATTTATCAATATGGAAATGGAACAGATAAGAACTTCGAAAAGGCCATTCATTGGTACCATAAAGCAGCAGAAAATGGAAATACAGTTGCAATGTATAATCTAGGTGAATGTTATGAGTTAGGAATAGGTGTTGAAAAGAATGAGTCTACAGCATTTATTTTTTATCAAAAGGCTGCTAAACAAGGAGATTCAGATGCAAAATTACAACTTGGATATTATTATACAAATGAAATTGGAATATCTATTAATAGGGAAAACGGATTTAAATTAAATGAAGTAGCTGAAAATATGAATAGTGATACACAAATTTTGAAACTACCATACGAAAATGATTGTATGATGATGAATTACTGGTATCACGAAGCTGCAAATAATGATAATAAAAAAGCATTATATAAATTGGGCGAATTTTATGAAATGGGAAAAGGTGTTTCTGAAAATTTAGTAAAGGCATTTGAGTTTTATGAGAAATCAGCTAATAAAGGATGTTTAGAGGCTCAATATAAAGTTGGATATTATTACGAACATGGAATAATAGTTAATATTGATAAGGAAAAGGCATTAAATTTATATAAAATCGCTGCTAAAGAAGGAAATAGAGATGCACAAAAAAGATTTGCATATTTATGTGAACAGGGAAAGAGAACAGAAAATAATTTAGATGATGCTATATAAAGGTATGTCAAAAATCCGAAGAAGGTGTGAAAAGGTATTATAAATGATTCACTAGCATATAGTTTTTATATTTTAGGCAAAGTTCTTTAGTTTTATGAACTTCATTTGATAATCATGCTGGTATTTATAAATGTTATTACTCGTAGAACGGTTCTTTTATTTTCTTCGTTTATTTTGAATAGTTTATTATTCTCAAAATAACTGAAGGTTAATTTGACAAATCTTATAAAGTTTAAAATATATTTGTCAAGTGAATAATTTCATCAAAATATTAAAATATTTGATTCTTAAAATATTAATTAATTGAATTTTACAATTTGCACTCCGAGACACCCTAAATGTATATTTATGATACAAATGACATTAATAATAGTAAGTTTACATATGAATATTTTAATTTAATTTTAAACATTCAGCCACCACTCGATTTTAAACAAATATTTTTTTAACTTGTAATTTCCTGGCGTTTATAAAAGTAACAGAACCTATTACTCTAAGGGAAAATTTACCACTTCAATATTTACAAATATTTTCATCTTGATTACTCGCAAATTGATTAGAGAATTTTGATTAAATGTACCAAATGTACCGGTGAAAATATTTATAAAACAAGTTACTTCCTGGAGTTTAGTGGGTGGCAAAGATTAGTTTTTAATCCTTGAAATTGCTTGTCTATACTTTCCTGATTATCAATCTAAATTTTTTAAAATATGATAACTATGTTGTTGTTTAACCAAAGTGTCAACCTTAGTGTTTTCTTTAACGAAGTCCACTTTGCAATAAAAGTCCTTACAATTTCAGATCAAAAATTTATCCACCCAAACAGCCCCAACCGCAAGTACATTTAATACAACAAATAAACCTGGCTTTGCGTGGCTTGACTCTGTGATTTAACATATGATAAGCAAACAAAAATGAATTATATTGGTTTGATATGTTTTGGGCTTAGCTTGATATTGTAACACACAAAATGACTGTCATAATTGATAACTTTTAGCACTATTACAATCACATATAAATACGCGTCCTGAGAACTTGCGATTTTCCATAACCATATTTTATTAGAAATAATTATATTAAATAAAAATTGGTTTAATAAATCATTTTAAAACCATCATGAAAAATCTTACTTTAATCCTTGTTATCGCTATTTTTAACCTTCAGCAGCGTTGTTTTTACTGCTACTCCTCCTTCCAGCGACGGGGTACAGAATGACAGAACCTCCTACAAGGGAGGACATTAATTGCAAGAAAGTTGCACGTCTGAAAGTTGTATTCGTTAAATTGGATACAATTAAAAAATTTAAGGATTAGTTTAATATATTAGTTTATTGCTTTAATCTTGTTGGTTTTATTTTATTTTGTTTTGTTCCGAATTATTTTCTAATATGTGAAATAATAGGTTTAAAGTAATCTAGCAATATCCCATCATTTTTTTTTTTGAAACATTATGTTCACTAAACTTTTGATTCCTGTTTAAATAATAAAAGAAATTAATCCAGGATTTATAAATCTGAATTGAAATCCCAGCGTTTTTTTTATTGAGTTGCATTATTGATGTTAACAACTATATTAGTTCAAATTTCAATAATGAGTTATAATTTACTGCAAAATATAAAGGTATCTTTTTTTAACTTGGATTAAATGCCCATATTATTTTTTTTTAAAAAAGAAGAAAAAATAATATGGTACTTCAACTTAATTCAAATACTTTTGTTAAATAAAAATTATGAAATGTCACTATCGTAGCGATAATCATTATTGAGACAGGACATAGAAAGTGTTGTCATAAAGTCAGTTAATAAATTGTTACATTGGACTGTGAATGGCAGGTTGTTATCTCGCACGAATTATTCTGACCTTGCAAGCGTACGTGGCTAATGTTTTTATTTATTTATTTATTTATATAAGCCATGAACTATAAAAGATATTAGAAACGAGAGCGCAGAAAAATTACTTCCTTAAAGATCGCTGTAAATTTTTGAGGTGTGATCTTATAGAATAACCGTTTTTACTGCTTATTACATTAATTTTTTTTAAAATTTATGATGGTTATTATTTACATTGCTGGAATTAACTTTACGCAGTTTACTGTTTTAAATCTATTAATTTAAATAAAGCTGTTATGATTGCATCTCATAATTCAAATTATTCATGATTTCATAACTTACTGATCGTTTTAATAACCATATGTGGATAAATTTTTCATAGACGGAGATTTTATCCTTTATCTAGTAAGAACACGAAATTTATAAGTTTCGGTTCATTGAATTTTTACTTACTCTTGTTTGAATATTGGGCTATTTTATCAGGAATTTAAGAAATCAACGTTGGATTTTACTAGAAATTTATTTTTTACAAAATTTAATTCGTATAAATATTGTGTTATATTTGATCTATTATTCCCATGTTAGGTCCAACAACAATTTATCACAGGAGATTTTATTCTTGAAGGGATATTGTCTATAAACACTTTGACGATTATTTTGTGTTTAAGTAAAGATGCCAGATTAATTGTGCAACAAAAACATACCCGAAATTTTGATTGTATCAAATCAATAAATGGAGACGGAAATCAATAAACAACGTAAATCAAAATTTTAAATGGATTGGTTTTTGTTTCTTTTTTACATTTATACTCGATACGATTTTTAGTTTATTGATTTGTTAAATTTTTGTGTCACTTATTGCATTTTAATACACATGCTTTTTTTTCTTTACTAAAATGTCTAGCGCGTCTCACATTTTTTTTGACAATTTACATTAAATTGAACATTTGCTCTACAAAAAATTGATTAATTTTTTAGCACCACCTCTCTTACATTTTTTTTTTGACACACGAAATGAGTGGCGCATTTTTAAAAAATGTATGACAAAAAGAAACAATAGGTATGATTCTTGCAAACTTACGATAAACAGTTTAATAATAAAACATAAAAAAAAAAAAAAAAAGGAATAACATTTTTGCTATTGTAAAATGTTACATTTCTCGTTTCCATTCCAAAATAACAAAATAAATATAGACTTACATTTTTAGCAGTCCAGTAAAGATGGTAGGCAAATTTATTCCGAAAGCCAATACGACAAATTTAAATTCAATTAATATATTTGGAAATAAAAAAGCATGTTTTTGTATAAGTCGATAAACATTTTTCAGTTTTTTTCCAAGTTTGCGGTTATCCTTTATAAAGAAACAAAAAAGCGAACAAGTTTTTGAGCACATCTTTCACATGGTACCTTATACAAAGTTATGACCAAGTTATAATGTTCCTTTCTTTTTCGTAGCCCTTTCACAAAAAAAAAAAAAATTCTCATAATGAACCGCGCCCACCTTAAATAAACTGTCATGGCTTTTATCTTTCTTTCGTGAAAGACTATCTTCTAAAAAAACTTTACACTTGCTGTAGCTGACATCTGGATTTCAAATCTTAACCTGCTGGTAAGCTCTTTATTCTTTTTTCTTTAATGCAGTATCTTATCATTATCGACAATAGTTTCCTCTCGTCATTTCGTGAAATATTTTATACTAAGCGTCACTGATATTCGATCTTTCGCATCTATTACCTTCTACTTGACTATTTTTACTTAGATTCCTTAATTAATTCCCTTTTCCACTTCTTTTTCTAGAATTTATTTTTAAATCTATGATGATACCCGAAAATAACTTTTTATTTCGTGTTCCGATTTCCTTTAATAACAACTCATATTGACAAGACTAAAAGATTCAAAAAAAATGTGCTGTACCTTATTAATGTTAATATTCTTAATTTTATTAGTCAACAACGAGGAAGTGGAAGCGGTAAATACGGGTATACAATCATATGATTTTCATAACATTTTTTTTTTTTATTAATTTTCTACTCAATAGGGTTTACAATTGAAAAGGGCCGGTACAACTGCTCGTGAATGTAAGGGTCTGCGATTTCTGAAATAGGAATTGCTATGCATCTTCTCTTATGTTTATAAAACTGTTTCACGAGTGGGTGCTCACGCAACCCGAGTCCTGTTGGATATCTCCCATCCTTGTAGCGCAGTCGATAGTCGACCGAGCCTTGGAACGAAGTCGATACTTGTAAGTTACTTATTTATTTATTATATTTCTTTGATCTTTTTAGCATTGTCATATGAGTTGTTATAAGTGTACTCGTATAATTTAAATAAAAATTGTTAATTAAACATAAATAAAGTTTACCATGATTTTATAAAAAAATGTTTGTAATGTAATTATATAAATAAACTTTCTATGAAATATTTTATTTATTCCTTTTAATACAGTTTTCATATTTGTTGTTTAAATTATTGCGAAGAGGTCAAATAACTGATAAAAATTTATTGAATTGAGTATATAAATATTGAAAGTTGATGATATTTTTACAAAGAATCAAATCTTTCACCAAAAATACATAGAAAATAAAAAATTTATAATTTTATCTCTGTTTTTATTTAAGGAATTTGAATGACATTATTTTTTGTACACAACATAGTTAAGACGAAGTCGTTTCGATGTTTATCTTTAAAAGTAAGTTTGGGAAAAGCAAATTATAGTATTACGTAATATGTTATAGGGGATATTTAAACGTCTTAGAATTTTTTCTACTATAATAATAATAGAAAAATATTAAATTCTGCGACCCGCAAAATTTTTTAAATATCACATAGGGATGCGACATCTTAAAAATTAAAATATATTCCCGTGATGCAATATGCTATAATATACCACTTTATTAAACTACTTACATAAAAAAAAAAAAAAAATACTAATTAATTTCATGATCTGGGCGACGCTATGTTAGTCCTACTTCGTCATGTGAAATTAATTGATCATCAATTTAATTTTGATGGTACACGAAACTACCGTAGGTAAGATTTTGATTTGCATATAATGTCATTCATGCAGCCATGCAGAAGTGTTTTGGTTTCCTTAACTTCTTACGTAAAGCAGTACGACAAATAATGATGTTCTCATGGAAAAACGTAATTTAAAACAATTAATTTTAAATGTATAGCAATCACTTAAAATTCTTTGCTTTGCATAAAGCCACAATTGTTAGCCAATGGTACTTCGTGCGATGCGAAAATATACAATAGTTAAGGAGTCGGGTAAGGTTGGTAAGCTATTTATTGGAGTTTCATAGCAATAGAGTTCCGTTAAGGAATTTGGTAATGTTGGTAAGTTATTTATTTTAGTATTACTACAAATAAGTACTTTTAATTTTTGATATTTTTGTAATCCTCCTAAGGCATTTATTATTTCCTTGTTAAGTTCCGTAATTGTTAAACTTTCAATAGTATCATCGTAAATGATGACAGATGTTTCATTATTCGATCTTACTTCTACATTCATTTGATCAAAGTTTTGAATCAATTGAGATAAGTCCCCATGTAATGAAATATTCATACTAGAATAAATTTTTTGTTCTGATGATTGAAGGTTTGATTCTTTATTTTAATTTGATCATACTCTGTTATATTCTCTTTTGTAATAATTGCATTTAATTCATCAACCATTTTGTTAATAGATGGACGATTGTCTGGCTCACTGTCCCAGCATTCTAAAACCATAAAAAATGATTTAATGTCTAAAAATATTATATTTAAATTTAAATTTATAATTTATAATAGTCTTTACCAGTATAAATTTTTACATAATCTTCAGGCGTACCTGGAATGATACTTTCTCTGAGTCCTTGTAAAATATCAATAGCTAAATAAATATCCTATAGTTCACCTTTAACATAAAATGGAGGTTGACCATTTGATATCTCTCATAACAATAGGCTAACACTATAAACATCACTCTTCTCATTTAGATTAACTTGTTGTGATTTAATGGCAATTCTCGTATACCAAATCTTTTTGGATCAACATAAGGAATTATACCAAAGACTTTGACTGTTGTTTAGATGCCACTTCAATCCTTTTTGATAATCCAAAATCAGCAAGTTTTATAATATACCATAATAAAATTTTAAAATTATTTAATAATTATTAATAAATCATAAATAAATTTAGATATAAATAAAGGTTACCAAATCATAATGTATAATTCCTTTTTCATGAATATATAACACAGCACTAGTCAACTGGAAAGCAAAGTTGTATTTATCATCCCAAGTAAGCCTATTAAAATTATTCTTCAATAAATTATAAAACATTATTTTTGAATAATAAAATTATCATTCTTGAATGATAAAACTATCGTTCTCAAACAATAAAACCATCATTTTCAAATAATAAAATCATCATTTAAGAATGATAATGAATTGTTCTAA
The DNA here is from genome assembly GCA_910591825.1 of Funneliformis caledonium. Classification (NCBI taxonomy): domain Eukaryota; kingdom Fungi; phylum Glomeromycota; class Glomeromycetes; order Glomerales; family Glomeraceae; genus Funneliformis; species Funneliformis caledonium. The sequence continues at coordinate 10,827 of CAJVPQ010002340.1, forward strand.
TTGAATAATAAAATCATCATTCAAGAATGATAATAAATTATTCTAATTGAACAATAAAACATCATTCTCAAATGACAAAACCATCATTCTTGAATGATAACGAATCATTCTAATTAAACGATAAAATATCATTCAAAAATGATGATTGGTTAACCTAAATTTTGTCAGGTCAAGTCAGATCAATTCGACCTGTTAACCTGATCTGACATTAACATGAAAATCTACTGACTGGACCTGGATTTTCAGATCAGGTCAGATTAGGTAAACAGGTCGACCTGATCTGATTCAGAGTTCTAACTAATATCTATTTATTAATAAAGTTAATAATTTAAAAATTTATATTATTGTATTAAATAAATTTAAATGTCAAATTTCATACCTTTATATTTAGAATAAATATAATATACTAAGAGATATTCATCAAAGTAATACAATGTAAAATGTTCATTAAAAATTTTTATTACATACTGACAAAATATCATATGATTATCTTCAAATATTTTATTTATTGATTAATCAAAATATGCTAAGGAGAAATAATAATCAGCCAGAGTTGTTTTATTACTTTTAAAAGTAAAATAGTTTTTTTAATAGGTTTTATAAAATTGCTAAATCACAAACATCATTAAAAAATCCTCTTTTTCAATTAATAATTGTTTTAATAATTTCATTTATTATAATATTAAAATTTTTATTAATAACTTCTTTAAGATAAATTTTTAGTCGAGAAATTGATTCTAATATTTCATATACTATTATCCATTGTGTATTCAAATAAGTTTTTAATCCTCTACCTATTATATTTTTTCTGAAATTTTTTAAATTTAATAATTTTTTTGGTCTATGTGATTTTTTAAAATAAATAATAATTACTGTATAGCATTGAATTATTTGTTTTACAAATACATGTTTTATTAAATATTTAGTAAGTAAGTTTAATAAATAGACTATACATCAGATATTAATAATATATGAAAATTTTTCAGATATTAAATTTTATGTAGAATGTATATTTGATTCAGTATCTATTATAATCCCTGCAAATTTTTGAACACTAATATATCAAGAACTAATTGTATTTGTTATGCGAAAAATTCAGCTATATGATTTTTAATAAAAATATTCTTAATCTTTTAAAGAAAATCCTTCTCATTACTAAAATGAATGACAAAATTTCAAAGGAATTTGCCTGATAGACTTGTCTATCTATTTAAGGCTTTATTATAAGAAAATAAAATAAATTTTATGATCAAAATTTACCTAATGTTAAATTATCTTCTTTATTAAATATCTTATAGCATTTTCATTATCTCACAAAATTTCTTGTATTCATAATATATTAATAATTATTTTTTGATCTAGTAGATTATAATTTAGCTGAGGTTACTTGAATAATTCAATGATAAATGGATGTTCAATTATATGTTATAGCAAGCTATAACATATAAAAGCTTTAATAAGAGCTGTATCAATAATATCTTTTTGTTCTACTTAATTCTGAAGTTTCATAAAATTTAACTAAAGTTATTTAATCATTCTCAACTTGACTTTTTTTACATTTAGAATTGGTAGTATTAAAAAAAGATATTTCACATATTTTTACCATATATATTATAGTTCACGAATTAAATGGTCTACCTTTGAACAATTAATTATATTTTTCCATTATTCTAGTCTTTTCAGATCAAAATGTTTGAATACATGCTAAACATATTACAATATAATATTCTTTATCTATTTCATTCTATTATTCAAAAATTTTCTAAATAGGTATTTTAAGGTTCATCAGAATTGGTGAACTTTAATATTATTGAAGTTGAAAGTTCATTATTATTAGACATTTCTAAAGAAAAAGAAATTATCGCTATTATATAATATGGTATCTGATATAGCGATCATTTATAATAAAATTTAGTTTCAGGATTTGATAGAAGTTTAGGATTATGAAATAAATTTTGGAAAATCAGAATATGTTTCAGATATCAGAAATAGTTTTAGAATTCAGTAAAAGCATTTTTATGGGTTAAATTTTAATTCATATATCTGAAATCTGAAACTTTCAGAAATGCTTCTGATGATTTCGATACCTATATTTAAGTTGAGATAATGTAATTTTAATTAAATTCTTTATCAGATATTTGCTAAACTCTTTCCTATTCTAAAGTTTAAAATTAAGAAAAAGTAGGATTATCTGAGCAAATTACTCTCCTCCAGTCAACTATTATATAATTTTAATACTATTTTGCAAAATTAAGTCTTTTAGCTTTGTTTATGAGATAAATTAATAGTTTTAAATGTGAAACACATAATCGAATACCCTCAATTCCTAATGCTCTTTAAATGGCTTATTTAGATACTTTCTTACTTCTATTTTATTTTGAAAAAAGCTGGCAAACTTCTTTTAAGCTTTAACGTCTAGAATTTTTATCTTTAAGAATACTATTTGTCAGTTTTTTTCATTTTTTCTCAATTATTATTTAAGAATGTCTTGGTTATTTATTAATAATTTGATTATTAAAAGCTAAACTTACAAAACTATTGATTGATCACTTTTGGCAATTTTGCAGTAATTTTTTGAGTAATATAAAGCTTTTATAAGTAAAAATAGTGTTTCTTTATTCAGAAATAAGTTCTTTTGCAAGATCCATTATCATAAATAATGCAAAAAAATGTGAAAATTGCAAAATTTTTTAAAATTTTAAATCAAAATAAACAAAAAACTTTGCATTTTTGATCAAAACAATGCTATTTATGATCAAATAAGCATTACAAATTAATATAAATGGTCTTATTTTATTATTTATATACTAAAATTAATTGATTAAAGTTTTACAAAAAAATATGTAATCTTTATATTACCCTTCTATAAATAGTAGTGTATTTAGAAATTATATAAAGAGAATTCTTATTGAAAAAATAAATATAATATGATATTTTAGTTAGCTTTATTCATTGTAAATGAATATTTTATTAATAATTAATTAATTTTTTTATAATTCACATTATAGTATTATAATAATATATTTTATTATTTTAATCTTAGAAAATAATCCTTTTAAACATTTAAAGATTATGTATTCACTTACAGAAAGTTAACATAAATATTGCATATTTTTTTACAAGTTTTAATCAGTTACTTTTAATATATAAATAAAGTATTTTATTTATTTGATTGAAATTTTTGCAATTTTCACACTTTTTATATTAATTTTATAATAATAAGTCTTGTGAAAGAACTTATACTTAAATAAAAAGATGTAAATTTTGCTTATACAGTCCCAGGTGAAAAGAATGGCAGAGACAGTTTTCGACGGTATGTATAAACTTTATTTTTAATGTTTATTTTTATTTTTTTATTTAA
>CAJVPQ010002341.1:0-14180 GCA_910591825.1 Funneliformis caledonium
AGGTGATCATGTATTGTGTTATATTATATTTCTGAAAAATTTAAGGGGTAGTTATATAATAATTTTGGACGATCTCGGGCGGTCGGATACTTATGACCGCTACTGTAAGTATAATGACTGGCTATCTTTGCACTATGTAAAATTTGTAATAGTTACCGTAAACAGTTGACTAAAATACCTCCCTAAGTATTGTACCCTCCCTGCATTTTTAAAGGTGAAAAATGTATTATGCCCAGGATACAAAGCACCAATAAATAAATTATTTTTTTTGCAAAAAATGTATTGTATTCAGGGATACAATACTTAAATCAAAATATTTTTATTTTTAAGATTGATTTATTTGATGATGTATATATAATATATAAAAAAATTCAATATAAAAAAAATTTAAAAAAAAAAATTAATTCTAAACATTTTTATAATTTGGCAATCCTCTACATCAAATTCATTAAATTCTAAGTCATCTAACAGCAAATCATTTTCAGATTCATTATCAGATTTATTAATTTCTATTTCATCTTTATAGTAAATATTATTTTCTTCATTCTTTTTATTATTCTTTTTTTTAGATAAAGAATCATAATCAAATAATAAATGATCTTCACTTCCATTTTTAACTACTGATACTTTACAATATTTAAATGATTTGTAAATTAAAATAGTATTAACATCATTTCATGAATCCATAACCCATTTAGCAATAGTAGAATATGATGGTTTTTAATATGTCCTGCTAGTATTAATTGATGAATTTCTGAAGCCATCCAATCTTGATAATGTTGTCTCAATTTAGATTTAAAACTTTTATTAATAGAAACATCTAATGGTTAAAATTTACTAGTGAAACTGTCTGAAATTACTGCTATATTTATTTGTTTTTCAACAAATCTATTCTTGACAAAATCAACTAAATGCCTTCAAAAAGAATCTAAAACTAAAAGAGATCGAAGATTACCTAATAGATTACATTAATTTCATACATTTTCAATCTACCATAACATTTCATTTTCATTCATCCATCCCTTTTCATTTACATGAATGTTAATACCTTGAGGAAATTGCTCTATTAAAATATTTTTTAATTTAAAAATATAAGTAATTAGAAGTTTAGTACCATTAGCTAAACATAATAAAACAACAGTAAAATGAGATTTTTCATGACCAGTTATACAAACAGTTACTGTTGATGTATTGTATTGATTCAATGTTGTATTTGAAAGTAAATCTAAAGTAACTGGTGTCTCATCCATATTACTAATATATTTTAAAGGATAATCATATTGAATTTTTCAATATAAAATAAAACTAAGAAAACTTTGTTATTTTTGTAAAAGATCATCTGAAAGATGTTGCATAATATGAGTTCGTTAAATCTTTTTATAAAACCTTCCAACCATGTTGTTGAAAATTTAAAGTTATTGATATTTGGATAAAGATTAAGATAATCTTTAGCAATAGATTTAGCCTTTTTAATAATTATATTTTACATAACTGCTTTTGTTACTTGACGCATATCTATTACCTATAAAGACAAATTTTTTTCAAGTTCTGAAAGATGTGCTTCCCTTCCTTTATACAGTTTTTGAATATAAGGAGCTGCATTTTCTAATTGATTTTTTGGTTTTTCTAATATCGTATTTGTTTAGGCTTAACTTCAAATTTTTTGGTCACTAACCTATTATTTTTACATTATTCAGCATAATAGATAATAAGCAACTTTTCTCTTGCATACCACTACCTTTTTTTCTTTAAAGTAATATGAGATTTTTTATGAGAACTCTTATTACAATATATTATCATTTTTTTTTGAAAAAGAGAAAGAAATGCATTTAAAAAAAATAATGTGAAATTAATTTATTTACATTACATCCTGATTTAATTTCGATTTCAAACTTAGAAACTCATGACTAAAATTCTCTGATTATATCCTCTTCAAAAACAGCATCTGGTTCTACTAAAATTCATCAGTAATGTTGATTTGATTTTTTTTTCTTTCCATCAGCTTATTTGTTATTAATAAATAACTTTGATTTTAATTTTTTAGAATTAGTTAAGAGAAACTATCAAGTTTGGCTACTTTAGACAATTCAAATTTAATAGATAAAATTTAAACTAGAACAATTTAAACTAGAATAAAGTTTAAATAAAAAAAAATTTTGAATGGATCAAAAAATTATTTTATTGACAAATTTTAATGCACAAAAATTTGTCATATTTTTATTGATTTTGGCAAATATTCTTGTACCCTCTCACCTAATCAAAGTATCCCCTATAGTATTATATCCCTGAAGTTTGAGAAAATTGTATTGTACCCTCATAGAAAGACTTTCATAGTATTAGCTGAATAGATTATACAAATTTTATAATTGATATTGTAAATATTTATACATATTACGTGATATTATAATATAATAATATAATTAACTATTATATTTAAACTATTATATTTAAACTATAATATTTAAACTATTTAAACAATGTATACTAAACAAAAGTCTAATAATAAAATGAATAGTTTAATTTATTGATTTTATATAATAATCAAAAAAAATAAAAATAAAAAATAAAAATAAAAATATATTTTTATTGTTGTTGAAATTTCTGCAAAGTCTCTTCTAATGCAAATGCCATATATTCTACAGATTCGCTTTTATCATTATCATCACATGGAATGTCATTTTCTGGATCTTTAACTTCTACCCGCAGTTTTTCTTTGAAGCATTGTAAACATTCTAATAAAGACTGAACATGTTCATCAATCTCATCTTGTAAGAACGAAAGACAATATAAACACTTAAATTCATTATTAGTATAATAAGATTTATGATAGGTATGACCGCAAGCTAGAACTTTAATCAGATCTGTGTTGATTAATAAAGAAATAGAACAGTTAGATGCATCACAAAAACAGAATAGATCTGGTTTATATAAAGTATTAAATCCTAGTGAAAGATGATATAATTGTACTTCTGGCATTTTATTGCCATTAATGAAACAATAATATCATTAGTTTTTTTTTCTTTGAAGACAGACCCAGATTTATGGTAGCCTGTAATGAAAATGTCAATGGTGATTTATTGTAAAATACGTGTGCATAAATCTCTGAAAAATATTGCAAAAAGAAATATGCACTTTTCTTTGTTAAAAGAGTGATGTCTTGGGCAGAATATTCATAAGCGGTCTATATGGATGTATGCATAATATTCTTTTTAAATATATTATTATCTAGGCATAATCAGTTGATATAATGTCTATATTTAATGATCTGCTATATCTCAGTATACTTCTGTATGCTTTAGCATAAAAAGCTATAGAATATTTCAACAGTCGAGTCTGTAAACTTTGGAAGTTCAGCTTTAATTATTTTTAATATAAGATGATCATTTGATTCTCAGTAGAATATATCTGAAAGGAATATTAATGGTGCTTTAGTGTAGTTTTTTCGACAGAATTTGAGAAACATCACTCATATACGAAAACATAATTCTAGATAAATATCAAAATCTTCAGATTGGAAAATACTGCATAAATATCTAGAACCAAAGGGATTAGATTATCAAGCAGATTTTTCAGTGCAAGATATTTAGCATCTTTACAGTACAGAAATCTAAATTTTGCTTCAACACTTGTCGAAATTTCCTGCCAAACACCATGAGAAATTTCTAAGAGAAAATTAATACACCATAGCTTGGGCTTTTGTGCAAGAGGACTTCGTTCTCTAAAAATATACTTATACATGGCCAAAAAAAATGGTCGATATTGAAAAAATATTAGCTCTTGACTATTTAATGAAATATGCAAGGGACCTATAATAGGAAAAAATGATAAAATAGAATTAATAATGTTTGATCAGTCACAGTATAATATAAAATGAGAAATAGCTATTCAAAGGTATATTTGTCTAGGCCAATCAGTGACGACGGGTATAATATATTTCTTTTGAATATACTGTTAAATAAATGGAACATTTACAATAGCATTAATAATCTTGATATATGCACTTAAAGAATGAAGATTATTCTCTTGCAAATCTATAAAGACAACATCTTTCATCAAATAAGAATCCTGTTTTTCTTTCAATCTAGTATCATAACTATATACAGTTAACTCTTCTATTTTAGTATAATTATTAACTGAACGAAATTTCCAACGTTGATTATATGAAAGACTGTAAAGCATCATGAATCTATTATTTAGATTCAGTTTTATCAACTTCGCGTCGACCAACCTAGAATTTTGTATATTTATGTTTGGAATCGCATACTATGTAATAATTAAATTTATTAAAATTGTTGCCGAGTGTGCTGCAGTAGAAGTAGTAGTTGTGTTTGGCATCTGTTTCATATGGATACTATGATAATTGTTGATATTTAATATCATTACTTTTTCTGCATGTTCTGCAAGCGTAGAATTAATAGTTTTAGTATAGTTATCAGATATGGTAGTTTTATATCACGTGATTGTATGAGATGTTGTAGTTACGCCTAGATCAACAAGAGTATCTATAAAAGCATTAGAAACATCAGTAAAATCCAAGTACATCGTCAAATCTCCCTTTGCGTTATTGACAAACTTGTTACAGATTCTGCAGATAAAGTAACATACAAATAGGAACTGCTTTTTCGCCTGTGCCCATGAACTTTCATTTTTTGAAGAAGGGTTAGATAAAAGATATAACTTGTCAAAAAAAACCTTTAATCTTGCATCTTTCCCCTCCATAACTATGTGAAATTCATCAAAAGAGTATATTGCTGGTTTTTTTTCCTATTTTCATAATTATATAAAATATCAGTTAATATTTTTATTGTTTCAGAAAAGGATAGAACAGAAGGTGAAGGTAGCAGAAACTGAGGTTGAAGTGGAGGTAGAGCTTGAGATGGAGGCGAAGCTTGAGGCAGAGCTTAAGGTTATTTCAAAACGGGCACTATACTTCTTTAAGAATGTTGTCAGAATTCAGCTGAACTTCTTGTTACAATTCTATTATAATAATTCAAGCATATTGTATCGCCTAAATGGATATAAGCTGGCAAAGTATGGTTAACTTGACCTTTAGTAATAACAAACTCAGTTACCTTTCTCCAATTAGTCGACTGTCTTTGACATATAATAATTACACATGGTCCAATAATAGGCATATTTTGTCTTCTAAGTAAAGTCCTCCAGTTTTTTGATTCTTTTTTGATTCTTTTACATAGAGTTTTAAAGTTATTTCGGAGTTAAAAATAAAGTTTGAACTTATTTTATTAAGTAGATTATCTAAATCTCGAAAAGTACTTTAAACTGTATAAATTTAATTAAAATCGATCGGCCAATCACGTGAATGCCCGTGCCCATGAATCGTACCCAGGGTATCTTAGTCAACTGTTACATAGTGACTCTATGAAATAACTGATTTATCTCACAGTTCCGTCCTGTGAGTCTATTTTATAGTTTATTTATTTCTCTTATTTTTAGCTGATAATAACTTTTATTTACAACCTAATCCAACCTGATTAGAAAATGGAATTTGGTATAGGATATCTCATGTAGGAAAAAATAGATTGAATAAATTTATGATATTCCAGTTGAATTACTTTCTAATCATTCTGGATGTAAAACTGCAACTCAAATTTTACAAGATGAAGAAATTTCCGAACAAGCAATTATGCAACTTACTGGGCATAAAAGTGTTTAAGGAGTGCGAGCTTATAAAACAATTAATGAAGAGCAACAATTTAACACTTTAAAGATTAATTAATATTACTGATGGTAAATTATCTTCTAAACAAAATAATTCATCCTCAAGATAATTCTAATATTGAAATACAAAATTATGTATTCCTCTTCAAGAAATTTCTTCCTTAGAAAATGAAATACCTATATTTCAAAATTGTACTTTTTCAAATGTTTCTTTTTACATACAAAAATAATTTCGATTTTATAATTCTTTTATGTATGGTTTTTACAGTAAACTGATCATGTTTATATCACATAATAAATTATACTTTTATTAATATACTAATATTGGAGATAGAAAATAATATTATATTATTAGGAACCGTGGGATAAATAAATGGTAATGATCAGAATCATGTGACTTCAAAAAATACGAGCATGTGTAGTAACTACAGCCTTCCTTTTTTACCTTGGCTACTTTTACGATACCTAACTTGAAATGTCAGTGTCATATCTTAAAGATTTCTTTTGTAAAACAAATACTTCTGAATGGACGTGTGAAAACGCTGTCGAGTATTACAAAAAGTATATTTCACCAAATGAAAAACTTAAAAAAATTCTCTACAGTATCAACGTTGAGCTCAAACAGGTTCTAAAAGCTGAGTCTGATGAATCATGCAGAATGGCACAGTATATACTTGATTACTGGAAGGTATGTTTGTTAGTTTGTAGTGAGATTGAGGGGGATAAAGTCTCATTTTTATGAGGCTAAAGAAGGCAATCGAGATATGGCCAAGCTGGAACACGGAAAGTCAACCGGTTATGAACGGAAAGTTCGTGCCAATCTCGATAGTTAAGGTGTGGCCAAGCTGGAACACAGAAAGTCGACTGGCCATGAATGGAAAGTTCGTGCCCATTTTGATTGTCTTCAGTGGTAAGCTGGAACATAGAAAGTCGACTGGTCATGAACGGAAAGTTCGACACCTCCCCTCAACCTTATTGATTTTGAGTTGAGAGCTATACTAATTCTATCTTTTCTCCCTTTTTCTGCTGAGCACTGGACTAGTGATGTAAAAAAATCAGATCAGAATGTTAAGACTATCCAAAATCATCTTAATGAACGTAAAGCTCTTGTGGTATGCTATCTTTGGTTTTGTTTTTCATGACGAAGACATTCAGAATTTTGAAATCTATTTCTTTGCTCATATTACAGGAAGAATAGCATAACAAAATCCTAAAAAATTCAATAATACGAGATCAAGTCATACGAAGCATGCTCGCAGAACACATAACAAGTAAACGGCCAGCTGAGGAAGCCTCTCCCATAATCACTTCTCCTAATCTTCGAGATCATACTCAACACGAACAGGACAGGCCACGAACACCAGAAAATAACCTTCAAGGGGAGATGGTACTTAGGAAAAAAAAGAAGGTTCACTATACTGAATCTTCAAGCTCAGATTATGATGGTTACATAGAAGGATCTAAGGTATTGTAATTATTTTTTTTACCAGGTTATAGCCAGTGTTGTCAATTCTAACCTTATTTTTGAAATCTATTAAGTATAAAAATGCAAGACCAAACTGATATGCCCGTGAAGAGGATAATTCGCGTGAAAGTACACCATGTCTCACAACACAAACAATCGCAAATACTTTGATCATAACACCCAACAAACCCATTATTACGAGCGCGATATTTAATCAATATTCCATGCACGTTATTTGTGCCTTCAACAATGCACCTCATTAAACAAACTACAGAAAAATAATTATATGAGAAAATCGAAAGAACTCTTAAAACACGAAATAAATTAGTTTTAAAAGAACTTATACTTAAAAAACTTGAAGCAATTTTTCAGTCGGACTATTCAGAAATTTTTTCCAAGATAATCGAAGAGACAGCAACTGAAAAAGATAATAAAACAACTAAGGAGTCTAGGTTCCTCTTTTTCATAAGACATACCTTACTTGATTTTGTTGCAATGTTCAAATATCTGACACCAAAGATTTTAGATAGGGATATGAAAGAAAGATCGTACATTGTCGAATGCCTTTCGCCAATTCTTCGTGCTTTCCGAAATGCTTTTTCTGGAATAAAATATGAATGGATCGAAAAGGATGTTGAATCAATTAAAAAAGTTAATGAAATATTTATGAGCAATATTGGTCATTGTAAAATAGACCTACTTGTCTTGAGATTATCAGATGCAAGTAAATTATTAATGGTCGAAGTATCAGGACCTCCTCATAAATCTACTAAGAGACATACAGTGGGCGACGTGAAAAAATTACTTATGATGGCTATTTGCAGTCTGTGTAGGATACTTGCCAACAATTTAGATTGCCCAATCAATGATGCCAAGAAAGTAAGAACGTATAGCATTCAAGCTATTGGTGATAGGATTACACTATTTGCTATTTCCCTTGCCAAGAAAAAGAAGTATTTAGCCATAAAATTGGCGTCATGTGTAGTTCTGTTTTCATATGAAGCAATCACCTGCTATACAAAAATATTCAATTTTTTCGCAATTATCTGAAACGAATTTATTGAACAGGAAAAGTACAGAGAAAAATTCGTTCATTTATTCCTTCTGCTGATAATATTAAGGATTTACAGGAATGGTTACATTTACCCGATAATTATTTAAACCTGTGACAGATGATGACATGGATGAACTCTTTTTATGATGTAAAATATTATAAAAATCGATATATTCTCAGTCTAATACATTAGTTAATATAAGAAAATAAATGTGATTATGTATATGAACAGTTTGTTGACAATAAAACTTACATATTTAACTTGTGAATGCAGAGTGTATATTAGCAATACGAAAAAATAATTCACTTGAATTTTTTTAGTCTAGATGCTACGAATATAATTTAAAGTTTCAAGTTTACTCAATGAGACCCATTTCTTAAAGATGCTCTGGAATAACTACATATGGGTCTTCGTAATACCAAACATACCTTAAGGCAATCTGATTCTCTTCGCATAATTCTTTCTTGAGTTGATCTCTTGCTTATTGTTTAATAAAATTATTCAGATCTCCTCTATGAAAGAATTCTATATATTTTTCGTATTACTCTCCTTGCACTTCGATTGCAAAGCCATATTCTAGGTAATAAATAACAAGTTCTAATCCTTTAGGGTGTTCAGGAATTTTCAAGAAATCTGGTCTGCGATTTTCAGATGGTGGATCAAGATACTTTGCTACAATTTCTCGACATAATTGTTCGCGTTTATATTTATAACAAAATGGACACCAGATACCACTTTTTATATTACCGAGAGATGCTTGTCATATATGGCCTTGTTTGCAATACCATAATAGTGGTAATTGTTTATTTTTATACTTGATTGAAAGGCATTGCTCATGTCTAGATAATGCGATTTGCTTCGCGTCCTCAAGAGTTAATTTCATACCGCCTGCATAATATAGACACCAGCTTCCTTGTTGAATATTATTGGGAACAGTTTCCCATCTATGTTTATTCTAGCAAATCTATTCTAGTTTGGCACGTGAGTTATAGTATCGATCTGAAAAGTAATCTCCATTTTTTATTTGCGCGAGCTTACGCATATCCTCAATAGATTGATATTGGCCAATACAAAATGGATAATATTGTCCTCTATTTTTAACGTGATTTAGTAAATTTTGCCATTGATGATTAGATTGACATCAGTTCACCTATGTTTTTATACTCAGTTGAAAGACATTCCCCATGTCTAGATAATGCGATTTGTTTTGCGTCCTCAAGGGTTAACTTCATACTACCTTCACAATATGGGCACCATGAATTAGAATATTTAATATGATGAAGCGGGCTATTCCAAATATAACCTTTATGACATTTTCACATCATTAAAGTATCAGAATTTCTATATGTAGTCGTAAGACATTTGCCATTTCAGCTAAGTGCAATTTGTTTGGCATCTTCAAGAGTAAGATGAGCATTGTCTGCACAATATGAACACCACTTACTACTTTTCACATTGTCAAGAGATGCATGTCATAAATGGTTTTCTTTACAACGCCACAATAATGGCAATTGGTTATTCTTATACTTAGTTGAAAGGCACTTCCCATGTTTAGATAATATGATTTTTTTGATATCTTCAAAAGTATATTTTACATTACCTACATAATGTAGGCATCATGTTCCATAATTTCTAACTCTATATAGTGGAGCACACCATGTATGATTCTTAGAACAGTGCTATATTAATGGAGTTCTGTTATCCTTATATTAACTTAATTCTATCGATCCTGACCCCTTTTTCTCCAAATAGTATAAGAATATTTTTGGCTCTATGTGTTTGAATTCGCAAATTACCCATAGTGATATTAGGTAAATATTGCAACATTTCTTTATATATCATCGATCTTGCTGTTTTATCTTTAGTCTTACCATCAGCTGTAATATTTTTTACTTTTTCTTCGAACTTAAAGGAATAATGATACAAGCATAAGATTTCTTTTAGACTTATTTTCATAGTCTCATTAATCTAATAAGCTAATCTCTGCATAGAGCCCTCAATTGCATTGTTTAAGATGGACTCATTATGTAGTTTAACTGATTCCACTGAAGAAATAGGTCTAGAAAGTTCATGCTTCAAAGTTTGTTCAGTAGCTTGATTTCTATCAAGTGGTTGTGTAGCAATCAGTCCAGACATTTCATCAGATAGGACATCCTTGCTATCAGTACAAGTGATCATTTTTATGTCACATGATAAGTTGTCCTTAATGGATGATGGAGCAGAGATATTATCACTTATATTAAGTAATAATTTTAAATCTTGATTGTTACCATTGGTAATGATTTTTTTGTTACGTGATAATTTTGAATCTTGATTTTCAGTAAAAGTTTTTTTGTCACATGTTAATTTTAAATGGACTTGATTTTTAGTTAACTCATGTAAAAATTTCTTCTCCTTATTGCATTGCTTTATTTCACTATTAACGATTTTCTTATGAACCTCAAGCAAGAAACTATTCATATCTTTCTCTTCCAATGATTTGTTATTAAAGCATTTCGCAAAGTTGGTAAATACTGTTATCACCTCTGATACTGCAATTGAATTGAAGCTAGATGAACTGTTATTAGTAGAATTATGTGAGACACCTCTTAGCTCATTTAAAGTCTGGTTCTGTTTCACTTTTGTGATTTTATCTCCTAACTCAGATTTCATCTTCTCGATTCTAGCCCTAAATTTGATATTTTCAGCATTACGCTTCTCATTATATTCTTTATTCACTCTTAGAAACTCAGCATTCTTATACTTAAGTTTAACTATTTTAACATCAGATACTGAGAGCTTGATTCTAAGATCACAGATTTCAGTATTCTTCTTTCTAAGCTCTACATTCTCAACCTCAAGCTTGTTATTCTCAGCCTCAAGCTCAGTAATATGCTGTCTCAACAATTTAAGCTCGGATGACATAATTGTAATATGTTTTATACAAAAAGAGAATTATTCAATATATATAATTAATACTTGCATAGATATAAGAAAAAATTCACATGATTTCAGCAACCTCAGGTCATTCCACAGTTAATCGTAACAATCATCGCAAAACATGAAAGTTTCTAGATCTTTGATAAATTAGTATGTAGATTCTAGAGGAATCACATCAATTACCCCATATGAGAAAAATAATTGACTTTATTTCACAAGTTACTTAGTATCCTAAATGTTTTTTATTTGCAATACATTGAACCTGATCCTAAAGAAATTGCTAAAAATAAATTATATGATGCGGTACTAGTCAGGGTATATGATGATTTTTTCTAATCCCTGATCCGCTTCATTATATTAGTCTATCCGTCTGTTCTATCCACCACTCAATAGTCCACTATATTCATTATTTTCATCTGACCTTAGTTGTAACACTAATGAGAACCTTTAAAAGGAACTATGTATTGGTTATAAGCTTTGAAGACGCCTCCTTGCAAATGCTCAGCCTAAACTGAAAGTAAATACTTATCCTTAATTATCTAATGTCTCGTCTGATGTTTCACTAAGTAACTTTTGTTTCACCAGCACTTTTTCATACAGAAATACACAGTGAGTATGGTCGTTATACAGTATTTGCTTATTTATATAGTTGCAATATTCGTATTTATGGATTGTAAAATTTCGTTTACCTCGAGAAAGAAATTTTTTTTTCATTTAAGCGAATATATATGCGATTCTCACGTCACATAGCCCCTATTCTTTGGTAAGAGTTTTTCTGATATTGTACTATGCATTTGGGTCATGAACTAGCAAAATGCTTTTCCGAGACCTTTCGTCAAAAAAATTTTTTTTTGTTTTAATATAAGCCCGATATGTTTAACTATATAATAATCTAATTTTTTAAGCATACAAGTATAATAAATTATCAAAATATTTACACAAAAATTTCTTTTTCAAAAAAAAGATCGTCAATCTAAAATTAGTACAATATGCATTCTTAATTAAGCAAATAAAATTCAATATAAAAAAATATTAATTTTTCTTTATGGCTTAGGACATATAATATCCTAAAATGGATCATCAACAAACTTTCGAATATTTTTATATAAATATTCTTGACACGTTAATGATAAAGGTTTGGATAGCACCTTTTTCTACAGTTCTATTTGAAAATTCATCTTCACCTATAATATAATTTAATTATTACGCAAAAGGTTATTGTTTGTATTACATACACCAAAAATATATGTTGCAAAAGCAGTTTTAAAATAAATTTGACCAACTTGTTGTGATGAAAAAGAAATGTGAACATTCTGCGTCCAGTCATAGCAAATATGAGCAATTTCTTTATGTGTATTACTAATTGTAATATTATTATTATAATATTATCATTCCTTTTCTGCTTTATTTTTATGATTCTTTAAATCCAATCCTGTTTTACCCTTTTATCAAGGTTTTTTGCATATTGAATTTTTTTTTAATATTTTACACATATCACATAAATCTGTAGCAGATATCATAAATTTAACATGTGGTATAAGACTCTTCCAAAGTTGAATGAAACTCTTGTATGATATTACTGATATATTACTATCTAATTCTCTACTAGTTGTAACAAAATCCTCATAAATCCTAGTATAATTTTTTTCAGTTGGCAATAAAATAATTGCTAAAGAATCTGTTTGCATATGACGACCTAGTGAGGGAAATCCATAAATATTTGCATAATTGATAATAAAGTTACAAAAAATTGTAGCTAATTCTTGATTAATAGTAACACACAATGTTACTTTAGAAAGATTTCTCATATTTCTATGTTGTCATTCTACCAATTCTTTCGTTAATTAATGATGTTTAATGGCTCTTAAAGTTTCATCTTTAATGCTAACAAGTTTAAGGTAAGTATTTTTATATAAGGAAATTTTAAAATTAAAATGATAATTAAAAAAATATTTTTTTTTGGTTATTTTTGTCATTATTAAGAAAAGCTAATAGTTGATCCATTAAAACAAATTCTAGTTATTTTTTTTCTAAACTTTGAAATTCTAAATGTCTTTCAAGAAAAGCTTCAAACCCAACTTCTTTAAAACATTTTTCTCTTTTATTACGGCAAATACAGTTAGCAAAAACAAAAATTATTTTAAATCATTAATAACTGCTTACATAAATTCATTCTTTTCATATTGTTTCAAAACAACATTGTCCAAAGAAAAGGTTGAGTCATTTCTTTATCATCAAAGTTATTAAAGTTAAACATGGTCATACAAGATTAAAAAACTTTTTTAAAATTTGTATCACATTGATTTTTTATTACATTTTTGTTCTAAAAATAAACTGTAAACAATGACGTAATTTTATGTTGATCAAATTTTAAGTTCTAATTAGGGATGTTAACAGTTTGACCAGTTTAGTTTCAGTCTGATTTTTATCAGTTTAAGGGTAAAATCGAACTGAATTAGTTTATAGACTGATTTGAAATTAGAGTCTAGACCGAAATTTAGACCGGTGTTTATATATACAGGTTATTGTAAAATTTTTGACGAAATTATAAAAAATTATACGATACTCAAAATTCCCAATACAAAATTTTATTATAATACAAATAAACTGAAAAAAAAGTTGAATTATACAAAAAAAATTTTTTTTTTTGCGATCGATTATTACCGAAACGTCATTTTTATCAAGCTTTTGACCAAAATAATTTCACCTTATTATCCATCCCTACAATTTTAATATAAATTTATATATTTTCTACAATCCTTTTTTCTGAAATCCAATGCTTCATACAAATAATTGCTCTTACTGTTTCAGGATTTAACCTGTTTCTAACTTTTGAGATAACTAAGCCTAAAATTGAAAAGGTTCTTTCTGATGGAACTGATGTCGCTTAAATCGATAAATAATTCTTAGCCATTTGAGACAATATAGGATAATCTTTTTCATGAACTTTTCACCAAATTAAAGGATTGGTATCACTATCTACTAGAGAATTTAGATATCTATCTAATTCATCACATGTCATTCTTTGATAATTATTTTGATTAAGCAAATTAAGAAAGTAA